>JANHGB010016953.1:0-22359 GCA_026283785.1 Coracopsis vasa
GAAAGTGATTATGTCTGTGCATGCACAGAAGTTAACAACCACCCAGGGTGTGACCCTTGGTCAAAGCCTGCTCTAGCCACACTGACAGCTTCATAAGCAAAATCAACCAGAAAGGGGTTTGAACAGGTCTCAAGAAACCCATGCTGTGGCTATCTGCAAATTAACCCATCATTTTACATGCTCAATGAAGGCTTTTTAGTGTTTATTTTAAATCATTAAGCTGTTGTTCAGCTTTAAAAAGGAATGAGATTGGGTAAGACTTAAGCTGAAGTAAGTCCTTTCCAACCAAATCTATTCTATGATTCTGTAAATATTAATTCACTCAGGACAGGTAGTAATGTATACTATGTTTGGCTGAGACTAGCTACCTTGGTCTTCACAAGGAAGGCAGGCTGGTTCTGTTACTGTTTTCCTATGGGCACTGAGCTCTTGTGATACTGTCAGCAAACTCTGCGGCATGGAGTACTCATATTTCAAGGTACATAAAATGTCACATGACTTTTTATCACCAGACTTATTTTCATTCTCATTTATATTGTAGCTCCAGACATAGTGAAAGGACAGGATTTAGGCAGAAGGGTATATCTTGGGAAACCTTGGACGTGTCACTTGGGAGAAAGCACTGAATTGCAGCTCTGAAAACTCCCACTCAGCCATTGCCTGACAAGGGAAGTGTTAAGGCTTTTATAGGAACTTGGTATTGATACAACTTCTCAGATTTGAGAATTTAACATATTTTGTACTGTATATATCTGCTTGAGCTCAGTTCTTCTGAATACCTTGGCAAATATTTCATGTATAAGTCAGGTCCTGAGGGGATTAATCTGATGACTTTCAAAGCAGTGTTACATTGGCGTGGTTCAAGCTCTGTGTTGAGCAGCTGGGACAAAGCTGGAAGGGAAGCGTAGACAGCCCGTTTCTGCCTATGCTTTTCACATGAAACAGTCACCAAATGGCATTGAATAAAACCCAAAATCCTTCCAGACATGATACTAAACCTTGGATTTATACTTGTCCTTATGCTCCCTTTCTGGTCAAAAAGTTTTCTGCACAATGAAGTCACTTCAGAGGGTTGATGGAAATCAGTCCCCTCCTTTTCCCAGCTGCAGTCAGTTATCTGTGAGTTAGATCAGTTTTTTGTGCAGAAAACCTGTACTTGAATCCCTGTTGGCAGAAGAGAGAAGGTTTTGGCTCCTAGGCACTATATTCTGAGAGTGGACTGTAATCCATCATCTCTTACTTAAAAATGGGAGTGGGACAGCAGCTGTGAGCAACCACTTCCTCCAGGTGTTTATAAGTTTTAGTTTCTCCCAACAAAGTCCATCAGGCTCCCAGGAGCAGCCATAGCATTGGCCAATGATTGACCAAGGAAAGTGCTGGGTTTCAATTTGTCACACTACAGGAAGCTCACTGCCACCAGTGCTGAACTGAATTACCCCAAGTTCCACACTGTGACATACCTGAGTGTTCCGGGATGCTTTCTGGGGGAGTGGCATAACCAGAACTGGGGAGACATAGGCAGGCCAAAAAGCAAATTACCCTATTGCTGGGCAGCACAGCTACCTCTGGGCTCCAACCCTTCGTTTCTGCCGTCTGCAACATGATAGTATCTGTCTTCTTACAGTGTTTATATAAACTGTTTATATTAGACTGTGAGTTTTTCAGGGTCAGAGCTTTATTATGTACATATACAATTTCTGTGTTCCAGTGAGGGCCTCTGGGTGTTTCTGTATTATGCGTGAAAATAAATATGAGAAAGCTAAACGCTTAGTCTTCTCAGACTTGTGAATATCTGTATACTAAGAAATTGCAAAGTTACCATAGTACTATTCACTTGTGCATTCAACAAGGTCAGAAGTGATCTGCAGTCTTGCACTTCTCCAAGTAGGTTACACAGAAATATCATGTACAAATGAATGTTTTGGGTAATTCTTTTATGAGAGAGATCCATAGAGGAAAAAGAACCTTCCAGTTTGAAGTTTCCAGTTTGAGAGGTCTCTTTATGATCTTGATTTTTGCAATAATAAAAACTGAGAGCTGTTTTCCGTTCTTTCATTTACACATTTTTATCACGCACAGCATGATGTTTATAAACTGGACCATAGCCATAGTTAGAACTCCTGTGGGGAGGATAAGTGCCCATTTTCCTAATAATAATAACAACACATTTTCTGGCTTCCAGAAAATTCATCTCCCAGCAACTACACCATTTCCTATTAGCTGGTTAAAAGCTTATGCTTTCTCAACTAAATATGTAAGGTTTCTGGAGCAACAGGAAGACCCGCCCTAATTCAGTAGTGCTAGTATGCTAACATTCTCTGTGGCTTTTTAGTTGAATCTTACTTGTAAGTAGGACCATGAAGTAACTAGTAAATTATGAGGTATCAGTACTTGATGTCTTTCAGCAGTGAATGGAATTTGAAGTGTGTGGCTTGGAAGCGTGGAGGGTTTTTTAAATGGGATGAAGACATGTTACTTCTGCTAACTGAATGAGCAGAACAGAGCCCTGCTGTGTCGGGGATAGGAGTGTATCTGCCTGTGAGCTCTGGAGAGCACTCAGAGACAAGTCCAAAAAGGCTACCTTCTCTTCCTGGAGGCTATAACATCTCCTGGTTGAAGATGCTTCTAAATATTGAACTGAAATCACATAAAGAAAGTAGCTTCTTAAAAGACAGACTATGATCAGTCATAACACAGGAAGAGCTAGGTGATTGTGATAGAAGATGCTGTGCAGAACTAATACCGTTGGTTTTATAGCTACTGGGATGCCATGGGGTGGACAGTCGCAAATTAATGTTGAAACTAACGCTTTAACAACAAAAATGGTATTATGCTTTGAGAAGGCCACAGTATTTCAAATATTATCTCTGAAAATGCAGAGTCTCAGGTATTGAATAAAGATGTTCTAATGCATCCCAGTATTCAGAAATTGAGAGCTGCCTAATAAATTCCAAGCAAACCAAGCAAATGTCTTTGTTGACAAACTGTTGCTTACCTGCTCTTATTTTGTGTGTAAGGGGAAATATAGAGAATCTGGTTTAGAGTCAGCTATCACATTTACCTGTTTTCCTAAGGTGCTCTTACTTCTGTTCTCACTCTTTTAAATCCTCTGCATGAAGAAGATTTTAAGTGAACCAAACTGCACATCTGGTCTGCTCTTTGCATTAGTGTTCATATCCATTTTATGGCTGGATTCTAGCAGATGTAGCTGAAATGACTTGTATTATGTAGTCTAGGTTACGTCTATCCTGTAATGTTAGAGCAATAGTCAGCCCAGACATCTCCATGGAAAAAAAAAAAAATCCCAGTTAAGGATAGCACTTTAATACAAAAACGAGAGCATGAAAGTGAAAAAGTGACCTAGTCATAACTGGGTACTTTTGATGTAAATCTATTTTTACCATTTCTACTAGAAACAAGAAACGTGGGTAATTACATTGTCCTATGGGTTTTCAGTTCCAGAGTAAGTTGACAAATGTGTTTAAGATACACTAATAATTAATGATTCTTTCACATATTGTGTCTTTCCAGGGACATAAACTCCTTTCATTGCAAATCTGTTTTCACTGCAAATTCATTCATTTCTATACATAAGCATGTTTTTGTGATGCTTTATTTTTTTCCCCCCAAACCAAGCGTGTTAGCTGTTTAATCTCTTTTTTATATTCTTCATTATGTACAGGAGTCTGAATATGCTCAAGTAATCATGCAAAAAGTATTCTTTTATTTCTGTGTACATATGCAGAATAGAAATGCAGAGAGAAATCTGGCTTAATTAGCTATTTTGTTATATTTGTGAAACACAAATGTGTACATTCTCAAATACTATACTGCATGTCTAATCTCTTGTTTGAAAGCCAGTAAAAAAAGTTACCAAAGAAAGTAGTCTAAAGCCACAGGGAATGCCTCAGCCAAGAATTTCTGTATCTGTCGGTTTAGTTGTCATTTGAGAGGAGTGCATGTGGGTGTCACAAGAAAGGATACCTCTGTGGACTACCATCAAAATGAAAGTTCCATGCCACTTTTTACCCTGCCAGTTTGATCTTTTCCACTGTAACAGCTGAGCATGGTATGCCTTCTAAAACCTGCTGTACAGATCAGAACCGGCAGACATCGGTTTGGGTTCTGATTTTGTCATTCCCAAGGACTTTTAGCTATGCTCATTAAAATTCCCAGTGTTCCTCAGATGTTGGGCATGGAGCGACAAGGTGTTAATGGAGAAAGCTCCATGAAAAGCTTCTAACAACAGGTACCATGGAGGGCCATGAATCTAGCTGCTACTTGCTGTGCTGTGAGTGGCAGTTGCCTTATTTCTTGATCATATTAATCTTCTATTTTAAGGTTTATTTTTAATGGAATCTACCTATCCTTTCCTAATCAACTAGACATCAAACCTTGCTCTTATTACACACCTATGTGGGAATAGAATTGGAATACAGAAAAGTAGTGTTTAGGGCAAAGCTGTTCTTGTAAACATCTCAGTGCACCCAAATGCATTGAATGAACACATCAAACACTTTGTATATGTGTATCTATCTATATGTAGCACATATCAGCAATATATTTTTCTCTATTAAGTAAAAAATGGGATTTTATTTTTTTTAATTTCTAAATTTATAGGCTATAAAGCAATTATACTTTCTTTTGTAATATTATTATTGGATGCATGTGCATTAAACTGTTTTCATTTTATAAGTGATGATGACCCTAGCAAGTGTAAATTTGATGCCCGTAAATACCAGGAAACTGTTAAAACTCCTCAGTATTTCAGTTTTCACTAAATATGTACACTTCTATCTTAACATTTGCACATTGACTGTTCAAAGAGCCAATTCAAAATTTTATCCCAATAAATATTTTCAAGGGACAAAAACACACTGGGAAAATAACAAACATATGTTAGCACTGAGAATAACCAGTTCAGCAATGTTTTCTTGTGCGCATTTTGGTGGCTATGTAGGCTATTGCAATGTTAATTTTAGAAACTCTAGCCCAGCAACAGACACTTAGGAACAGAATGATGTACTGCAAGCAGCAAGAATTTTAACTGCAGACTATAGCTTTATTTTCTTATTTATAGCTCTCTTCCTTTTGTTATGTTTTTATGAAACATATATCTTTGAGTGTGCCCTGGCCCTGTGCTTTCTTGACCAACAGACTCATCTTCAGATTATGTCCCATTAGGTATCTTCAAATACTGAATTTATAAAAAGGAAAATCATAAAACCTTGACTTTAGATTTTAAATGCCATGCGAATATTCTTAAGAAATGCTTATAATCTTATTTAACTTCTAGCTATGTTGACTTTGCTTTTAATAAACATACAATTGTTTTAGGAGAAAGCTTAAGGGGAACACAAAAAAATACAAACACTTAGGTTGTATCTTACGGTGAAGTGACAAAATTGAAGTTTAAAGATTTAATACTACTAGACATTTTAACAAGCAAAATGTGATAGAATTAGCTGTTTACTGAGGTTGAAGGTTAAATGGGCAGATTCACAACAGGTATATGTTGCTGCAGCTCCACTGGTTTTGATTGATTTCCCCAAATAGGAACCAAAGCTATGCTTTCCATATTATTTGACTGCAGAAAAGTGCTGGGCCAGGCTTAGCTCCAGTTACAGTTTTTTTCTCTATTCTTGTTCTTTTGCAAACCAAACCATTCTTCATGGAAAAAGAATGAAAAACAAATAATAAACTTCACACAGCCAAGATATTTTAATGGGAAAATTATTATTATTATGCAAACCAATAAAGATGTCATTTGGAGATATTTTTAAACTCAACCCTAAATTTTCCAAAGTCTGAAAAAATTTAACCACTGACAATTTAAAATAAAGATTAATTCTAGAGATTTTTATTTTTTCCCTCCATCTTGCTTGGAGTGGAAAAGTGGCTTAATAAGATGAAAACATTTACAGGAAAGAAAAACAATTTACCTATTCACCTCTATTTTCTCTATTGACTTCTAGATCAAAGTCCCATAAAAAAGTCAAACTCACAGAAGAAATTATAGACATGTGTGGAACTCAAAGTTTAATGTGTATCTACCCCAGGATGAACTGTGTTTAATGCAAAATGAGATGAAGGGCTTGAAAACTATTTCTAGGTGGCTTTTTTATATCGGTATTGATTCTCTAGGCAGAAAGCCCTTCCATTTACATCTTTTTTATTTAGACTATTAATAAGGAGGCAAGAGTGAAGAGATATTTCTTTCCCTTCTGTTCTGCTTTATACAAAACCTCTTTCACTTTCTGCTTCATTTTTTTTCTAGTGTCCTTAACTCTTTATTGCCTTTAATGCCATTATTATGAATCAGTCTTTTCACGTTCAGTGTGCTCAGTAATTTTAATATAGATATAATTGTAAGGTGCAAAATGTAAATCCCCATAATGTGATGGAAGACAAATGTGTCAAAGTCCCTTTGTCATTCTGACAGGTTATAAAACCAGACTGGCTCAGTTTAATCAGGTTTAAATTTTAATGACATAAGCAAAACTGGGACTAAAGTAGCTATCTTTTTGTTATTATTTCAGATCACTGCCACAGTTGAGAATCATTTTATCATTTATTCATTCATTGTATCATTCAGAGCTGTCTCAATCCTAGTATCTGTTCTGGAGAATATGATTTGAATCATTATATTTCAGAGCAGATATCACTGTTTAGTGACTAGTTGTCATCTTATTGTACTTTTGCCTTTTCACCCCGATCTTTCCTCAGGCAAATTCTTATCCCTAGATTTGCCATTGTGTGGCCAGGCCCAGGGAAACTCTTCATTTTATTCTCATTGGCCTTGCTTATATCTCTAGCTTGGTAGTTGAGAGTCTTCTGCTTCAGAGCTTGCAATTTGTGGTTAATAAGGTTACCAGCTAATAAAGCTAATAATTGGTCATGGTGCTACTACTGGGAGGGTGAAGCAGAGGGACAGAGGGCAGGGAAATTAATATGAAAAAGAAAATAAGATACCAAACCAATAGATCAATAAACCAATAGACAGGATTACACGAGGTTCATCTTCTGGTGTTTGGGGAGTGTGGAGTATGTTCCACATCGGTCTGATCCTTGCAAGCAGCCCTGTTAAGCATGGGCTTCTTTCTCAGACAGTTTTATCCATGTGCCCAGTTTAAGAGAAGAGCATTCTGTGAAACTATCGCTTCTTCTTCTTTTCAGTTTTCCTAGTAGCTGTGCTAAGCAGCTCTAACAGTACACATCTCCAAACCCCAGTAATCCTAAACCTGTCCCAGTAGGTGGACCACATGCTGTAATCGTAAATTCTTCTAAGTTATTTATTTCCTCAAGATGCACTTGGCACTTCTCATCAGTAAAGTTAATTGAATCAAAGTCTCCTGGAGACGTTACTTACAGTTAACTGATGCTGGCTGCCTTGAGGAGCAGAGACATTCTTTGCTGACCCGACACGCACTGTGTAGCCAATGGTAAGGCCAGACCCTCTGCTGCAGTTCCCATAACATGAAGGATTTCTGTCTCCTAACTCAGAAAACTCTAGCCTATTCAGTACAAAGCTGTCAATGGGGGAGAAAACTATGATTTTAAGTACAGGTAAGAGGATCGATATTTCTGATTTACTTAAATAAGAAAGGGATAGTAGTAGTTTTTGGTGACTGTCATTTTCATTTGGCTTCTTAGCAGTATCCTAGAGGCTAGGCTTGTTCTCCAACATTGTATCATCATGCTCTGAGTCACCACTACATTAACATTGCTAACCATACAAATAGTTACAGTGATTGAAATGAAAAAGGAAAATAAGTCTTCAGAGTTGTTTGCAGACATTACTGTTAAGCAACTTCAACAGCTTCATTAAAGACTTTTTCTTTATTAAGGGGGGTTTTCTGAACAGAATGGCTTTCCTGAAATCAGAAATTGTTTTCTAGAACAAGAAATGAGATGCACCCCAAGTAACAGTCTTGGATAAAATAAAGACTAAAGAAAGACATGTCAAATTGCCAGTCTGCTGCTTCAAAGAAAGTTACTGTCATCGCTTTTTTCCAAGGTGCAGTTGACAGGAAGTAGGAAATAAAATAAAGACTTCTGACTATATTCTGATAGTAAATTGTTTGTTTTGTCATGTACGTGTACCTGACTTCTTGCTGATTGCTGGGATATGCAGCTAAATTCACATCTTTCTCGCGTTATTCAGAGGTGTGAATCTACCATCACATAGACCTTTATAAATCACAAATGACTAAGTAAAAGCATCAGATAAGCTGGGATTAAATTGCTTAAGAGGCAAAACAGATTTAACACTTTAATGTAAATAAATCTGTGATATGAACGTATATAATATTTTAAAAATGAAACTAGGTAGAAAGCAAGCAGAAAACAAGACAATTTTGTGCTCTGGTTGTAAGCATCACTGACCTGGTGACCAAGAATTTATTGCTGCTTTGCTTTGGTTTTGAATGGATTATATATATAAATAAAAGATAGTGGCTTTCTTCTGCAACAGTAAACTATTCTGAACAGTAAAGTATTCAGAAAAGAGAATGTCAGCTCATGGACTTTTTGTTTTCTAAATTGGAGCTCAGTTCTAACATTACATGACAGCTTGGTCTTTGCCCAAATTTGAAAGCTTCTAAATTTTTCTCTTATTTTGTGAGGGAGCTGCAAATTAAGCATAGAGGGAGGTGGGGAAAAGGAAGGATGAGCTGTCCTTTTCAACATATTGAAAGGGGGCTGAAGTCTTTGTGGGGAGTGTGTATCTAGTATATGCCTATCACAAATATTCAGTTGTGGTGCTTACTTATCAAGAGAGAATGAGTCAGATTTAACATTAGGAAAACATCTTTCCATGAACTGACAGCACATTTAATATATTAAAAAGGTATTTTTAAAACATAGATATTTTTTATTACCTTCTATGAGAGATTCACAATCTACTTGAATTTGCAAGATTTGAATCTGCAAAAGTGAAAGAAACTGCGAGAGAAAAAAACAGCTGTATTAAGCTTCCAGATTCTTGCAATTTAGCAGTTTCTCAGAAAACAAGGTTTAAAGCATAGGTGGGTGCAAGAAAGAACCATATCTATGGCAAAGTATAGCATTAAGGAGCTTATGAGAAGGGAGCATGAGTAGAGCCACAGTTCTCATGCAAGTTACCTTTCTCCAGCAACAAGGTATAATGACATAGGCTTTGCCTTCCTGCTCCTCCTGTACATTCAAGTCAGGTTCATGCTGCCTGTCATAGCAAAGAGAGATCACGCGTCTCCTACACTGGAGGTGGAGCCAAATAAATAGAATTCAAATGTTCAGTAGTGGGTGCAGTGCAATAAATCCTGGTGTCCTAATATTGAGTCACCTTCTGTCATTTATGCAAATTCAATTCATCCTGGCCAAAGATTCAAATCTAGTTGCAGGTCATTTGTATAAAATTTGCTGTATTAGAACTGGAAATTATCCACGGTTGCAGAATGCACAATATTTTCTGCAAGGTTAGCAATGCAGTGAGAACAAGCACTGGACCTTGCTACATGAGGATTTCCCCAGATGCTTGTTGGGAAGGTTGTGAGGTTAAAAACGTTCATATGAAAAATGCTGTTTTGTAGGAAAGTCAATCATTCTTTTTCAGGCTCTGAAAATTAGTGGTTCAGGATTGATTTGGGGTTTATTCAATGGGCACAGGGATCTCATGATTCATGCTAACCATTTCAAAGTTTTCTGCGGGTAACAGAACATATTTACCTTTACCTACATGGAGCAATGTTTCTGTATCTGAAGACATGAACTGTAAATGTTAAACACACTAGGTAATGTCGTTTTCTTCTTTGGTTTTAAACTGGTATCAACTTCACTATAGTGTATAGTGTTGTTTAGAAAATGTGGATTGATGCTGTTTTCAGTCAGACATGTTTTCAAGATGTTTGACAAATGTAGGCAGTGTGAATTACTCTTCTGTGTGTAAATGTATATGTATATTTATTTTTACCATTTGTCCCTTTCTTTTTCCTAAGGCATATTCTGTGCCAATTTTAAGAGCTCCAAAAACATAGCTTGACGAAGAGAATTGCTTGCAGCACACAACAAACTGTATTGATTCAATAGAATCCAAGATCAATGATGTAAATTTTTGACTGGCATCTGCCAAGAATATATCTACGTGTATGACAACACATATGTTTTCAAGGGTACCCTGGTAAAATACAACAATTAATTATAATAGCCAACTACTCACTTCCTTCTCGACTCTGTAATTTTATTGCACATTTCATTGTAATACCAGCAATTTTTAAAGAAATACATTCCTCAGAATTAGCAAGTTGAGATACTGGTGCCATAGTCTATGTTAACATGTTGTAGTAGAGTGTCTGTCAATGAACATTAGACTGAAGGCAGTGTCAGTCAAGAAAAACTTACAAAACCACACCCAAAGATCCAAGTCACCATTTCTGCCTTCAAACAGTGGCTTAGAAATAGGTTTGAGTTTCAGTCTTCATATCCACCAAGTCAAAGGCTATCTTTTCCAGCTGTTAGGTTAGAGCAATTGTTAAACATTGATTTGCACTTCATGCAGTGTGCTGGCCCTTGCAGGCTTTCCACAGCGGCTGTTGATGATTCATGAACTACTCAAGAGTCTCTTTCTATATTCAAATAATTTCCTCAGACTCATTTTATTAATTATTAACACACATCTAATGTTATTCTCTGTGAGGTACTGTATCTACAGTTACAGTAAGAATCTTAACATATCACATTTTAAATAACTGGCAGTTCTTCAAACACAGAAAAGACCAGAGAATCTTCACATAGAGTAAAAAAGACAACCTGAAAACAGATGTAGCATGTTGATGGCTTGGGTTGAAAGCTTATTTCAGGAGGTTGTTCCATGTTATCATCCTCTCTAGCTGTTCTAGACCAATTGTGCAGAAAGCTTCTCTAGTAGGGAGAAGGTGAAATAAAAATTGTCCTTGCTTTTGATCACAATAACATGCTTTCCAAATATGCCAAATATGGCATATTTCATATAAAAGATGTACATAAATATTTGTTTGGAGTTTTTTTGTTTATATGCTTTCTTTGTGGGTTTGGGTTTTTTTTCTGTTTTTTTGTTTTGTTTTGTTTTGTTTTATTTCTTAAATATCTACATGTTTTCTGTCCTTTTTCTGTATACTCTTCAAAAATGGTCAGCAAAGATCTGGTCACTCTGCTTATAAAGATGCCTTCATAGTACCTTCTTTCTTTCCAAATGCCTGAAATGCATTAGAAATTAGAAATCCAAAGTTTTCCATCCATGCTCAAGGCCTGAGATCATGTATTCTGCTGTTTTCCTTGCAGGTAGTGTTGTGAGTAAGAATTTGTCACAAGTAATGCATGAAATAGCATGACAGATTTGCTACATATTAATGGGTATGGTGGGTATGTACAACCTGAAGTCTCAGCGCAACCCATTAGGAAAAGAACTTTATTATGAATTTGTCTCCAGCTGTGTTTATTTGTCTTATCAGCATATGTGTATGCATTCATCTTCAGAAGGATGGGAGAATAGTTTTATTTGTTTCACTTAGCACAACAACTTCAATGCATTGAAAATATTTCCTTTTTCTTTTTGTCTTGAAAAAAATGAAATAATATTTGAAAAAACACATTTTAATGAAAAACAGCAGATGCAATACCACTGAGTGGATTATGCTGACACTTTTAGTCTCCCATAGTCATCCAAAACCAAAGCATTTTCTGCTTCCCAAGTTTCCCTAATCAATCAGTATTTAAATGAAATTTTAAAATAATATTTACATTGCTAAAACAAAACAAAGTTTATGAACAGTCACAAAGCATTTACATGTTTTTTCTCTTCATTTGCACCTATTTTATATGTGTTATAGATATGTATTTTGTTTGTTTAATTGAGTAGAAAAAATGGAAATAAGTGGTGTGTTTACTGTACTAAAATTTAAAAAAAGCAGTGGCAATTATCTTGCATTGTTTCTATTTTTTCATTGATATTTACTATGTTTTTTTCCTCAAGCCTGACTTTTCACATGAGTACTTGGAATAACAAAGGTAGCTATAAAGCTGGCTTTCACTACTGCAAACTAGTGTGAATAATCACTGACAGGATATTAGAAATTGTTAGTTTATTGTTACTCCAAAGGTAAGAAAATGAAATACATTCTGCCATTTTTTGCTGAATAACTTTCCACGTTTGCAGATGTTCCTGCAAATGGACAACACCCAGTGGTTTGGTATCCCAATATACCTGGACTGAGAGGATCATGAATTCTGTATTGGAGAAGGTGGGGCTTTGCCTGCAAGTGCTCAGAGTAAATTTTCATCAAATGCTCAAGCCGTCGTCCCAAAGCTGCAAAGTAATGTCATCATGTCCCAGAAGACATGTACAGGGGCTCTTCCCTGCAACTGGACCACCCTGATACCTCTGCTACAGGGCAGCCAAGAAAAGAATGATATGTTAGCAGTCAGTTCTCTAAAATTTAATTATATTTCATAGTGAGGACGAGGAAGGGTGCATATTTCCTGTTTATTAAGAAAAACTTTGTCGATGTGGCATATCTGATTTTATTACCAAAAGTGATCAGATTCTGACTTGTCTTATTTAATTTCTTCTTATTTGCGACCAAGAATTTCAGCAATCAATTCCTGTCAAGTAGGCTAGCATCTGAGACATATCACCTGTAGAGGCAATTACTTGGAAGTTATTTCTTCGGATTTGCTTTGCTTGTTTGAATCCCCATGGGAAAAAGCATCACTCCAAAGTTCATGGAAAATGAGTGCAAATACCTTTAGAAATTTGCTTTCAATATTTCAATTTAATTTCTCTGGCTTACAGTTCTAGCTCAGAGCAAGATTATGGTAATTTATTTAGTTTACAAGGCAGATTTGTGATTTTGAGGCCTTAAAGGGAGAAAAATGTCTATACAAATAGAAGTTATATATCTTTGAGTGTTGTATGTATGCAAAAGAACAAGGATTAGTTACCATTTAGCTACTTGCTGGCTAGGAACACTGCACAATGTCTATGGGAAGTGAGGAAGTGTTTATGGGCAAGTAGTCATGCTCCAGTGTGTGACTCACTTAGCCATGAAAGGTAGGGTAGGAGAATCACTCTTTGTGATTTTGTCAAGTGGTTCTTAATTTCCTTTGTGGGGAGCAAGGTTTGAAAAATCTTTTACCAAGGCATTATCTACATGACAAAACACAAGCTGTCTTCTGGAGGGGAGGTGATTATATAAGCTGAATATGATCTATGTGCCATTGAGTTTTGGGGGTTTCTTTTATTAAAGAATCTAATCCTAGCAGTCTAAATTTTGCATATGTCACAAAAACTTGGAAGTTTTTTCTGCATATGCTTTTTTTTTTTTGAAAGAAAAGGGTAAATAAGTATCACATTATGCTGTTCTAGGACATTTTTCATAGCAGCATTAATTAACAGTGAAACATCTGCTGCAAATTTGAATGCTGTCCCTTTTGCTGCAACAGTGCTCTTAAGTTTTGAGTCTTTGGAGAGGTTCCATTTAAAATTCTTCTTAAAAAGAAACAGATACATTTCTTTGAAATGGTGTCTGAGGGAATAAGTAACTTTGTGTTATGGTTATATAGGGATTTTATTTTGTAAGCACAAAATATTAGATGCCATTTGAGCTCCTTGGTCTCTCTGGGAGAAATGCATATATACGTACACCTTATTTATGACAGCTGGCCAAATAGGAATTACAACTTTGGTCTCTTCTGGCATGCCAGGTATTTGCATAGCATTAGAATCTTTCAGTACAGTATTTCTTTCACGCACCAGATGTCTTCTGGTACTACAAGAGCTGGCACAGCCCAAAGTAACGCATGTTAAAATGATGCCGTTGTGCCTTTGCCAGTGACTGTCCAACTCAGACATGTTATTTCCAGAGTTTCCTAGCTACCAGATAGCCTTCAAATGTTCAGTTATTCCAGTAGATGTCAAACAAATTGAATTTTGGTGGCTTCCAACAAGGGCAACACCATTTAATAAATACAAAGCTGCTCAACTTTTATTTCTATTTAAGTCCTGTAAGAAGAAACTGGTTCTTTGTAAGTGCCAAGACCTAATAATTTCTCTTCTGTGGGGAAGCTTATGCATCAAGGTTGCATGGGAAAGAAATACCACCAGGGAGAATTTACTTTACACATTTTCAGACAAAGGTGAGAGATTTACCCTGGCACATCTATGCTCAAAAGCTGAAGCCAAATTCCCCAGTCAATGGTTTCATCAGAAAGCCCCAAATATTTTCTCATGTTCCCTCTCTGATATGCTGGAACCGTTATTATCTCATACACCTTGCCTTTAGCCCAAACCATCAGGAGTTTCTTAGCTAAGAGCAGTCCTTGCAGATCCATCAATGGAGATACCCATCTGAAAAAGGACAAAGGAGAAGAAAAAACATTCGGAAATGTAGTTTCTAACTTCATTAGTTTTGCTGACTGATGGAAGTAGAAAGGAAGAGAGTATCATGCTGTCTTTATCCAGATCTCTGTGTGCTTTGTTCATTTATGAAGATGTCCTGTGTGAACGAAAAATCTTCTTTGAGGACTCTCAGAACAGAGATTCTAATCTTTTCTCGTTATTCTTGCAAGAGATAATAATTTAATTCGTTCCTTAGGGTGGACTCAGGAAAAATCAGAGTACCAACTTCCAGGCTTTTACTACTTTGTGTCATGCAGTCTTGATTTAAGAATTCAATCCTTTCACCTCATTAGCAGCAGCATCTCAGGTACATCCAATCCCAACATCTACCCCCTCCCTAGTCAAATAATTATTTTCAGATATACTGAGCCAGTTAGTGGGACTGTTAGCAAATGGAAAGTTTTGTTTGATTCAAAATTTCACTTTTGGCTTTGAAAATGCCTCTGTTCCTCATGATTCCAAAACAGCAAGCTTTTTTCCATGTAATTCACTTTGGTTTCTACAAGTATATGCAGTGGTTAACAGAGAATACTTTCAACAACATAAAGTATTCAGCATAAATATATCTTCTCATGGAGATTTAAATCAAAAACATTTATTTGTATTTCCTGTACTTGCATTCCTTCAGAAAGCAGTTTTCTTGAATTTGGTGAGCCTGAGTGGAAAAGAAAAGAAACAGTTTATTAGGAAAACGTTTGTGTGCTGATGATGCAAGTAAACACATATTCAAAATAGGTGCAAATGTTCATGAAGAATTAAAGAAGTTTGAGATAACTATTAGGTGCATTAGAATTTAATCTCAGTTCTACAAAGTCAACAACAGGCTCCTGTTTACCTGTAACAGGATAGAGGCACAGTATTCCTGTATCTACCTGTAGCCCCATAACTAATTCAAACAAGTCTTGTAAGTTTTGATCGATGACACAACCTTGAAAACAGCCTGTGACAGATGACTTGTAAAAGGACAGCCTGCAAGTCATTCTCTGAAATGGTCACTTTGTTGTGCCTGCTGATGCCTTTGCTATTCAAAGTCTATAAAAATTATGGATGTTTTAATGTTATTTAAACACACTAGTCTTAATTTGCTGTCACTGCAAAAAAAAATAAATGTACTCATTAGCAAGAGCTAAAACCTTTTTACAGCCCTAGTATTTAATTTTATCCTCAGCAATACATTTCCAATATGCGTCATGTGCTGATACAAGCAAGAGCTGTGGGAACATTTCTCTTGGGAGTAAAGTGCTCCGGACAGAATATTGGTCGTCTTTGTGAGTAATAAAAACAAAGGAACACAATGTTTGATCAGGCTTTCACTTGGAATTTCTGATACATTTCCAGCTTAATTAAAAACCCTTTTATGAGCTTTTGCTTTTTTTTTTTTTTTTTGATGGGAGCTAAATTTAGATAGCCATGATGATATGGCCTTAATAGCACTGCAGATCATCTCTGCTACCCGTTCCAGTGCATGGGAAAGGGTTAAAAATGTTGCAGTACCAAAGACGTTAATACTCAAATAATTCAGAGAGAAACTGAAGTGCTCCTATAATGAAATCCCTCAGTCCTCAGCACTTCAGGAACATTACTTACTGAAACACAAAAATGGGTTTAGTTTGTCTGCTTTAACTTTGCAGTATACAGACATAGACTCAAGGAAGGACCTGTTTCTTCCCACACCATGTTTCTTTGATGTGTAGTAGGTGACGGTTTGCCTTGTCATTTTTTCTGAGCTGCACCAGGATGATGACCTGCCCACTGCAGGGATCAGGAGATGCTTGGTTTAGGATACCAAGGCTCCTGTGCAATATAGAGGCATTTGCAGAGCTCTATTGACCAGACTTTAAGAGAATTGCAGCCATTTGCAGGAGGGAAGGAGATGGCAAACAAACCTTAAGCATCCTACAGTGACTTCAGCTCCAAGAAAAATCCCTGTGGCTTCAATAGGAATTTGAAGTGCAGAATGATTGCAAGAGGAGGTCTGCAAAAAGGAAAACAAAATATTTAGAATTATGAAAAGGTCAAATATAATATATATGACCCTATAATTAGTTGCTGAACTGGCTTTGACTATTGCTTTTAGTTAAGCAATCCTAAAACCAAGTCAGAAATATTGCATGGCGTTCATAATATATTTGTATTGATTAATTAGAGGGTATTACACATGACATTTTCAAATTTCTGGGGTTCTCCCCCTATTTTACTTTAAAGTGTGTTCGATTGGAAGATAATGGTTTAGATTAAGATTGGAAGGTTATGCTTAGATATAAGTATAAATAGTGTAATAATCAAATTGTAAGTATTTCTTTGTACTGCTTAAAATAATATTGTACATTCATATTCTTATTACAATTTCAATGTTTATAATTTAGCTAGTACGTATAGTAATAAATATGTAAGATAAAAATCTTTACATACAGATAGATCCAGTTACTAGTGAATTGACAAACATTCATCAGTAATGCTCAAGTCTAATGGACACAGTTATGTTTTCCCAAGAGACTAGCTCTATTTCTTGATAAATAATATTTCAGAAATAAAGAAAGGTGTGTTGTGTTTTTTTTCCCTTCACACAGGCAAATACTATCTTGAAATAGAATTGTAACTTTAATATAAACTACTGAAATCAACAATGAAATCAGAATAATACTCTCTCCTGACTGCCTGCTTAATTCATTTTGCTATTACAGAGATTTTCTTCTCACTCTTCAAATATAAGAAATCTGAATAAAAGATTTAGGTAATGCTAACTTATCTGGATTCAAGCAGATTGTCACCCTGTCTAGATTTTATACAGAGTTTTTAATTAAAATAGATTACATTGGAGATTATTGTATCTGTAGATTACAAGGAATTTATCATTCTTAAACCTCTTGAACCTGTAGACAGATAGGTAATTCATAAAAGGGAAAATAAGAAAATAAGGAAAAGGAAATAATTTACCTTATAATGTACCTAATAATGCTAATTTTATAGCAATTGTGATTGTCCAGAACAGGTAATACATGAATGTTCTTATTATTTTTATGGTAGTAATGCAATAAAGCTTATGCTTCTCTAAGAAATACCTTAACGTAATTGAAATAATAAGAAAAAATTTAAAGGGGTCTTAATGTTGGAAGATGTAGTAAAAAAAATGTAGGGTTAGGACAAAACATCTGGCAAATCCAGGCAGTCATAAGTAATATATGATTTTTCATTTGAAGGATCCCATTGTCTGTTCTGTATTTTCTTAAACAACAATACAGGATAGGCCTTAAGAAAAAAATACTTACTTATTGGTAGTGTTTAGAAGGCAATGTGGAGAGAGCTGAGCTCAGTAGGCACAGTTATGATGCTCAGTGACCCTGTGGAGAGAGCAGGGAGGCCACTGGGCTTACAGCCTGCCTTCAAGGAGGAGACGAGCAGCAGCAGGCAAGGATTAGGTCAGGGTTGACAGGAGGAAGGCAATTATAGCACTCATCTTCAGAAACGGTCAGAAAGACGATCTGGGAAATTACAGGGCAGACCATTTCATTTTGTTCTCTGGGAAAATGATGGAGCAAGCACATCTGTGGACATGTGAAGGTGAAGGTTACAGGGAACAGTCAGCGGGTGCCTGAGGAGATCTGGGCTAAAGATGCTTCTAGGAACATCAGGGGCAGTTGTATGGTGCAGAGTGGTAGTGCCTTGATGGTGCCCAAGGACAGTTCAGAGCGAAAAACAGGGAACAGGAAGGTGGAAAAAACCTTCTAGTTACGTAGGTGTTGTCTCAGTCTAATCTGCTCTGCGAGGAAGAAAAGCTTGCAACGTACAGCCCATGAGGTACTTCTGATGTGATTTCTGATTTTAGGTTTTTTTTAACCGCATCTTAAATAAGCATACTTAATTCAGCTGCAATTTTCAAGCAAAGAGTTTCTCTGTGGGTAGTGAAGACAGTGTATTAGTCACCTCTAAAGACTGGGGTTTTTTTAAAGAAAAGCCTTCAAAATATTGTGGATTTGGGATTTTGTTTCCGTATTATTAATTATTGTTGTAGTTATTATTATTAGGACACACTTAAAAACGAAGTGATTTTTAAGAAGGACGTGGAGCTCTGAGGTGGGAAGGATAGCTGCAGTGAGTGCGTTTCAAGGAAAAGGGAGGCTAGCCCATGTCGAGACAATCCCATGAGCAGCAAGGCTGTATTTCAGATGGGAATGGTAAAGTGTTGCATGGATGCATTTCTGACTTCTGTGAAACTTTTCCCAATGTGGGATGGTAAGAGATCACTCAAGATATGAGAATAACCCTTTGACTTTGGGATAGTCAAGATATACTTTGTTACCATCTGTTGAACATCTTTAACTGCATTTTGCATCTGTTTTTCTTTCATAAAGTGTTTAGGGCAAAGAATAAGGAATAGGATTTTGGGTATCTCTGGCCCTCTGTGACCAGAAGCCATGAGGCTGCAGATAGCATAGTAAGAAACTGAGCTAGTAACTTCTGTTAAGAGAGAAAACATATTGCAAACGCAAAAAAAAAATTATGACTCCTAAGTAGTCTCATTGCATCTCCTTTCATATTTCTTGGGGTAAAGAGCACTACATGGACACTTACTTACATTTAATTTGATACGTAATAGTGCAGGAAGTATATGACTTTTCTGTACAGGTTCAAACCTGCCTCTTATGTCCTGCAGGGTTATTTTCGCTTGTTCTTTTTCTGCCCTTGGTACAGTGGCTGATCTATCTGTCTATCTTGATCTATTTGGGCTGAGCTGGATGTCATGTGGGGGCCTCTTCTCACCTAAATTATTCTGTGATTCTTCACAGTATTTGGTGGTCGTTTAGGCTTCAAAACCTGCAGAAGAAGACCTGCTTTATTAAATTCCTTATCTGGGTTGTGATAGGATGGTACAATATGGAACAACTTTCTTTGGAGTGAGGAAGGTGTGAACAAGTTGCAGAAATATGCTGAGTTGCTGTCAAGCTCAGAAAGTAAGATTGCTGTGGGCAGTGCATTTCCAGGTGGAAAAGACTGAGATAGCTATGAAAGCATTGGGAAAATTGTCTAAATGAAAAAGGCTGACTCATGGGCAATGTACAAACACATCACACTTAATCAAAGTGTAGCTTATTGTTTAAATAAATTATTTACAGTATAACTAATGCTGTAAAGATAAATACATTTGTGTTTATGAGGTATTGAGGTCTTACATTTGTCAAATAATGATTAGATTTAATTTTTTTAAAAAAGAAACTTAATCTAAAATCTTTTAAAAAAAAATTAATTTAATTTTTAATTTTTCCAAATAATGAGTAGGAAAAATTACCACAGTAGAAAACACTGGTGGTAATTATATTGAAGGAATAAGAATATACATACACCTGTTACATCTACAAGAAAAAAGTGTTTTCACAAGCCTCCAGCAGCTTCATGGTCCTAAACAACTCTTGAGATTTTTTGTTGTCCTAATCTAATATATTTTTATATTATTTTAATATTTCTTTTGCCTTTCATGAAACTTTCTCTGCTTTGGAGTATCTGCTCCAAAGAAGTGAATCCCAAATTCTCATTCCTCTGTTTTTGACCCAAGAGAAAAATTTCTTCAGGAATAATATACTCTTTGCAGAATAAAGGATGGAAGAAGTTATTTGCCTGATGGACAGCTACGTTTTCTGACCATATCAGTAAAAATGAATTTTGCAAGAGCTATTTTAACTGTTACTGCATATTTTATAAAATTATCTTCTTTTTTTCCTTTTCATTATTGGTCTAGTTTTATACAAGGTGCATATATCCGTGAGCACTGCTTAGGTTTTCTCTACATAATTTTTACAATATCCTTATCATTTGTCTGTTTTAATGTTAATAGCATATCTATTAAGTAAGTCCACTGGCAAAGTGCTGATGATGATTGTTTGCCCTTACAAAATTGCTAATAGGTTCCACTTAGAATACACGCAGCCCCACTGAATTCTCCTATTTCAAGGTCACACTCATCTCTGATTTTTGCCTACAATTTGGAGGTACAATTAATGGGGAAGAAAATTTTACTTAATCAGTGAAAGATGCAAAGCACAGAATATAGAAATCTACCTGCAAATCTCAGACAGTTACACATGTAAATTTATCCTTTGTCTTCCTAAGTGGTTATGCCCATTAAATTGCAGATGCCAGTGTGAAGATTATTAAAAGATATGGTTCAAAGTAGCAGTGAATCTGCTTGTGCTTCATCCTAGTGCTTGAAAAGTCCTGAATCCCATAATGTGAATGTGGCATTTACATATATAATAAAAAAGGAAAAGCATATAACTGTAAATGAAAAAATATATTTTAAATGTAGATAAAAAGAAAGGTATTTTCCCATATTTCCACCTGCCATGATTTGTGGTAAAAGAACCTGTAGAGTCTCCTGGGGTGACTTGAAACATGCTCAACTTTGTTGCCACTTCTGCTACATATTCCCTGAACAGTGACAGCATAGAAAAAGATGGATAATAGGTTCTAAACTTAACAGCTTTGTTAAGAAATGCCTTGCATGTTGTATTAGTAAAACTGTGTGCTGTGGTTCATTACGGCAGCAAGAAAAGAAAACTGAGAATGTCTAGAAAATAAATACTTTTTTTTCCTTCGTTGTCTTCATGTGTCACTAAGAACAGAAATACTATTTATGTAAGGCTAACGGGTATTGCACGCTTCTTTTTGACATTATTTTAGGTAATTTACGCAGCAGTCATTGCTAGCTTATAGAACAATGCATGTCAAATAGATTTTATAATATACTTTCATAAAAGTAGTGAGGATTTTTATTCTTTTTGATGAGGAAATTGAGTGTTTCAAAAGAAACATTGCATCGTGACACATAAAATAGCTGAACATTATTTCAACACCGTTTCCTGATGCAGACATGGCATCTGACTGAAAAAAGGAAGACAGGCTGTTGAATGTAGGTTGCACAAAGTTGAGTCCACATCCTACTGTTAACTTCTGTGCTTTTGCAAACAGTTTCATGTTAGTGCAGTAATCAAACCTGCCTTATTTTTTGCTTTCTCTTCTCAAATATGCGGTGGATCTTGCTTTTCCCCAGATGTCATTTTTGACCACTGACATCCTAAAAAGTTGAAGGAGGCTGTAGTTCCACAGGGTGAGATTGGCAACGGTTGTTGTTGATGAGAATGCCATTAAAAGAAAGCAACAGAAAAATGGAAATCAAGGAAATCTGGAGAGATGACATGACTGACGCATCGTGGGGGTTTTCCCCCTTAAATTGTAACTAATAACTACACTAAAAAAAGGCAGTTTTTATCTGTAGTATCATTACAGTCCACAGCCCAGTCATAGAGAAAAGGAATCTCTTCCCTGAGGAGATTAGATGGTGTTTTTTAGTTTAAATGAAGTGCTTATGGTGGTACGGATGATTGAAAGTTGGTTGCCTCTAGCAAAGGTTTATTTATTAGAGATACAGCCCATCCTACTTGTATATCTCCATGTGTGATAAAGAGAAGTCTTAAACCACTCTGCTGTTGCAGCTCTTCCCCTGGCATAGGAGATAATTCTGACAATAACTGTCTTGTGCTCAAGGGCATTATGAAATTTATTCTCTTAAAACATATTTCTGATTTAACATCTGTGAAATTAGATTAGATATTTCTTTGTGGAAACTGGAATAGTTGTGCCTTCCCAAAACCATCTTCATGAATTAGGAATTGATTCCATAAGGTATCTGATGCATATAAAAAAAGTGTTATTTATTACTGTATTAATGTACATACAGACATAATTTTCCTCTTTTTCTAGTTGAAAAAGGTCTAGTGAAATTTTAATGTAAGTGGAGTATTGCACACCTATTTTAGTAGATGGATAATGTCATCCTCTACTAAGTAAGAAAGTAAGCAACCCTAATATCTCACATGTAAATAAATCACACAAGCATTAAGTCCCACTGTTATGTCAGACCATTTCAGTTTACAGATCCAAAATGCATGGGTAAG
>JANHGB010016954.1:0-18184 GCA_026283785.1 Coracopsis vasa
CGCCCCGCTCCGCGCCGAGGCCCGGGACGAAGACGGCGGGTCCCGGCAGCGGCGGCTTCTCCGGCAGCGAGAGGCGGCAGATCCGCGCCCCAGCTGCGCCTCCCTCCGCTGGCGGCGCCGCTCCTCAGTGACAGCTGCGGCGCCAGCGCTCGGCGCCCGCCTGCCCCCTCCGGAACCTACCAACTCCGCCCCTCACCCGCCTCCTCATCCCGCGGTGTCCCGCCACCATCTCCCGTCCCCACTGGCTGAGCCTTGTGCGGCCGCTGCGCCGAGCCGGGCACCGGCACTGCGGGCGGTTTATGTCCCGTTCCAGAGCGACTAAGGGGTATCCGATGTGCCCCCCACCCCGCGACGCTTGGGGAATGGAACGCGCCGAGCCCAGCGCCGCTGCCCGGCGCTAGGGGAGGGCGGGGGGCGCTCTGAGAAGGCACGGCTACCGTCTCCGGCGAAGCTCGGCCTTGGAGAGGCGGGAAGCGGTGGGGCGCCGGGCGGGGCGAGGTGGGCTGTTGGGGGCGGTAACGCTTGTCGGGGCGGCTGAGGCAGGCAGTGGCCGGGTTTGGGGAGGTTGGGGAAGGGAGGGGAGCGGCGGGCAGCAGGCCGGGCCCGGGAGTGTGCAGAGCTGCCCAGCCTTGTAATCTGCAGGGCAGACTCTTCCGTCCTTTGGTCTCTTCCATAGTTTAGCGAGGTGTAGATGAAGTGTAGGGCGCGGTGGGGGGCGGGAGGCGTTCATCCGGAGAGGCAACCTGAAACATGGTTCCGAGTCCCTCATGCAGGGGCAGAGGGTCGAAGCTGCTCTCCGTCTGACAGGCAGCTTTCAAACTGTTGCTCAGCTTTTTATTTTTAACCTCTCCTTAGTCGGAGTGCCGCAGTTTGACAGCCTTCAGTCACAGTGAAGCCCAGCTCTCCTCCTGTGTGGGCTGGTAGAGAGGAGGTCCCAGCTGCACGCGTCTCGAGCTGAAGCAGGGGCAGCAATTCTGTTTCGAGGCTGTTAAGCGTGACACTCGGGCGACTGCAACAGGCTGAGCAATCCTGTCCCTATGTCTCGATCAAAACAGCCACCGCACAAACAGGATGGAGAGGAAAATAGGAAAGGTGATAGGATTTAGAGGTAGATTGTCTTGGCGTAATTGTGTTTTGCATCCATTTCGATCAGGCATAAAGCATACCGACTGCCGAGAGGACGAAAGAAGTTGTGAAATAGAATAAAGCTACTATTGTCTTATGAATGTTGAGAGGATTTGAGGCTGACGTTCACTAAAGGCCACCATTGTCCCCAACAGAAAGTACATAGATTACGGGTGTGTGATTGCTGCTGGTTTCTTTACAGACCGTACATACGTACTGTGACAAAACAATATGGATGTAGTCTTAACAGCAACAGAGTCAGTCTTTTTGTTTGATAAAATTGCATAAATTTAATCTGTGTAAATTGATCAAGCAGCACTTTATTCGTGGAGAAAAGTGAACCAAGAATATATTTTTCTTAAATGCCAAGCTCAGATACCAGAAAAGAGGAAAACTTCGCTTCACAGAAGACTGCATTGGGAAATAAATGCAGGGTTTTTTTAAAAGCCATGGGTCAGAAAGCCTGCTGGAGACTTCTCTTCTGCATCATCCTGTGCAGCAATCTGTGTGGGTTGTTTGTGTTCTTTGTGTTGGATTTTAGTGTTCGTGGGTTTTTTTCTGAACCAGAAACAAAGATTGTAGCAACAACTATCTTAATGCTTTTTTACTGGAAAAACAAAATGCCTGGAAAGAGCATGCACTGCTTGTCCAGTTTTAAGAAACACTCAGTGTAGATCAGAGGGCCGTGGACAGACACTTGGCCAATGCAAGTTATGTTCTGTAAGAAACAGCTTTTAGTTTTCTGTTGAGATTCCACTGAAGCCTGACTGAAGCAGTCGTTTTGGAGATTCAACATATATATAACCCAGCACAAATAGGGCCCTTTTGTGGAAAGGAATCTTGTGTTGGTTTGGGTTTTTTTTTATACAATTCATAGCAGCTACACTACTGTTAAAAGGCTGCAGCCAGACTGTGAAACTCTACAAATTTATATACATGCCAGTCAACATGCATTTTCCCCTGAATCACTGCAATCCTGGTGACAAATAGGATTGTAATTTAAATACACTTTTAAATCACATTTTATGTCTAAAGTGTGTTTTTCTGGCTCTGAGATCCCTGGCAAGTCATGGTTATTGCTGATACCTTTAGGCAACTGGAAATTTACCCACTTAAGTACAGAAGATACTAAACCAATGTTGCCAAGTGCTATTTAGAATTGTGAATAGTTACTTTACAAACTGTTTGCATCACAAAGTAGCACAGAAGCAAAACTGGTAGCTTTATTTGTGGTTTACTTTTGTGTACTCTGAGTTACTGTGAATGCTTAATACCCAATTATTTTCTTTTTTAAATAAAAGCCTTTATTAATTTATAGTCTGAATAATGTTTGAAAAGAAATAAGGAATAAGGTTCTATTAAATCTTACCATCACTTAAGAAAGTCTCCAGTTTCCCAGTTTTCATTCTACAAAGCCTCAATTGTAAGCTAAAAAGTTTAACCATTAGTTGCACAACAAAGAGTTAATTCAGTTGTCATCCAAATGTTGGAAACTCCACCACTATATTTCATAACAATGCCGTCCACTTTCAGTGTTATGCCAGAAGCCCAGTAGCCTCTATCTTCTCCTTCCCCCTACAAGATCTGCCAGCAGAACCAACTGGCCCTTGTATTTATTCTTTTCTTTGGTAACCGAGTGTATGAACTCCATCCCTTCACTACTGTGCTAAATACAGACTGTGTCACTCAAGCAGTTTCCATTTCTGCACACCACCAGTCTTGTTTTGCTATAAACAGGTCAGAAAAGGCTTCTGCAGTTTTTCTTAGCTGAGAGTATGCACAGTTTATACACTTGGGAGTATGCTCTGTATTTAGGGAATCCAATATTTGTTTCTGGATCATCACTTGTTGAAATGGTGAGCTAGTAGAAGAAAATTATTAAAGGCCTTGGTTACAAGCCTGTTTATATGTCAAAATATCCCATATACTATTTCATTGTTTTATGGGTTAGACCACGGCAATCTATGATGAGGCCATGCTATCTCCCTAGTTAATCTCTAATGGCTTTCAGTGGTATAGAGTACTTAACCCAACTGAAATCTGTTCTTGCAAATGATATAAACACTTATTTGATTGGAAGTTTAAAGATAGAAGTTTCCATTATTTCTGATATACCAACTATTCACTGTAGTAGCCTCCCAGAGAAAGAAATACTCTCTTTAACATGAATGCCTGTATAAACAGGGAAAATGAGCTCTAGAGGCTTGAAGTTTTCACAAACTTGACATATATAAATATTTGCTCTATATTTTTCCTGTAATGCTATTAATGTATATGAAGTGGTGGGATTTTTCTTTGTGATATATTGCAAAAAACAGGTGGCCAGCTTACATACAATAGGGGAAGGGAAAATTAATACTAACTGTTGCTTCTTTTCCAGAGTTGTCTGGAAAGGATTTCTGGCGTATGTCTTTTTCTGCTTCATAAGATACTGCAACAACTGGAGGCTGTGCAGTTAATCTCAAACTCTCATTCTAACTGATAACTTTGTATTTGAATATACTAAATATTCCCATAGCATGGGAAGTTCTTAATGAAATTTTATAAATAGCTACATCTAAAATTTAAAAAGGTACAGAGAAGGAACCATTGTAGCTCACATGGGTCTAATTTTCTTATCAGCTAGGAGTTTATGTATGGTATTGCTGAAGACTAAACCAGCGATGTGCTCAAAGGAGCAAAAGCACATTCTTGATTTCTTGACTTTCTTTGACCCTCTGAAAGAATAACACTTGCAGGCTTTGTGTACTGATTTTAAAATCCATTATGTGTATATCTGAGCGTAAGCTTCTTCTATCATCTATGCTATGAGCAGAACAGACACAGTGCTTTGAAATTCTACCGGAAGCCATTAGAATGGTGACAAGAAGTTTTATTTAAGAAATTATATGTTAAGTCATTGATCTTTTCTGAACTTCAAAATCTCTCAGGTTTGTTTAATCTTCTCAGATAGATATGTCTCTAAAGTAAGTTTATTTAAATTATTTGGCATTTCTTAGCTGATATTTCAGCTCCTCCCAGTGAATTTCTGTGTGATTTAACAGGAACCAACGAATCTTTTGTTTGACCAAGTGTGACATCAAATACATCAACTAGCCTATACTCTATAAGGAAGCAAAGTCTATCCAATGTTCACATAAATTTACCAATATCTCAGTGCAAGATATGAAGAATTAATTAGTCTTCTGCTTGCTATTGTTTATGTAATGGTACTTTGCTCATAACTGTTCTGTACCCCATCCCTTGTGCTTAAAAATACATCACCTCTGGAAACAGGCTGTTAAGTTTTCATTATAGAATGTGTTTGATCTTTACAAGCCAGTGTAAATTTATATTGTGTGTATCCTTTATGATTATGAAAGACAAAACTTCTCCTTCCCTGAGGCAAGACATATTAATAAAAGAAACCTCAAACCCCATAAGTGGATATTTAGACATATAGAACATACCACAAAACACATCAGATAATTTAACCTCTAGGCTGATTTATAGAAACTCTAGAATGTGTTCCTGTTAGTTTCTCACTCAGTTTTAGCAGTGCCTGAGTGCATAAGCAAAGCATAGGAAAGCAAAAGACCCCAGAGAAACAAAGCAGATCCAGGGTGTAAGAAATAGATGCTACATCCATATATCCTTTTCTTTGTAGACCCAGCTCTACACCTAAGCCTAAATGTCCTTTACTCAAATTTCCTTTATACACTGTTAGATTCACATTCAGGGCACTGGAGGAAAAAGACTTAGGGATACATAGTTCTGTAGCACAGACCTAAACTCACAGTTGTTTGCAGTGGAAATCTGCAAGGACAAGTTCTCTGATGTGCATCCTGTAACACCGTGTGTTACAAGACCTAGGTGTTCTGTCACAATAGCCCACATCAGGTAGGCTAGTTCCTAAAACGATACCATCTCACATGCTAAAAGGAACTGTGGTAGTTGGAAGCAGCTAACCTACAGATGTTCACAATGGTGCAATGCAGTTACAGTCAGTTCTTGTTCTGTTTTGTGGTTTGGCCTTGAAAATACTGTACAGATAGTATTAAATGTGCAATCAGGAACATTTATTCTGGTCAACAAAAGTGGATGTATCAGTATTTCTTCAAATATACCTCACTATCCTTTTCTGAGAAATATCTTTTTTTTTTTTTTAACATGTGGAGAGCAGGGAAGTTATTCTTTTATCTTTTCCCAAAATAGGCTTTCCCATAACTCAATTTACGCATAAGAATAGCAGAATGGATATAATCACAGAGAGAAGCTATGTGGAAAGAGATACTTGAGAATCTCTGCTGTCTTGATTGTGCCATATACTTTTTTAGGATTTAACACACATGACTTCCAAAATTCTCAACTTTGGAAGATTTCTTTTATCTTTTGAATGGATTTTAGGGTAACTTTATGACATAGCAAGGGTTATATGTTTGGGGATTGCATATTTGTTTGTACCTTTACAGGATTGTGAAAAAGTGAGATACCTATATTATTTTCCTGAGTGTGCCTTGGGCCCTGTTGTGTTACCTTACATAAACACTTACTGGCTGCTTTAATTTCATTTATTTATGACTTGAGCTGTTTTCAGGAAAGTTTCTTTCTTGATATTCATTTGACTAGTGCCAGCCCCACTACAGTGGGGTCCTGGCCTCAGTAACAGTGCAAACAACAGTGCTTAGCCTTTCACCAGCAGTGTTCAATGTCATGCAAGGCTGGGCTGAAATGACTACCGTCTTGGGCTTCCATGGTCTCGAGTACTAGATATAGGTCCACAGTAGAGATGGTTTCTTACAGGATTGCCAATACCTATCTGCTGTACCCACAGGACTTTATATGCTACAACAGGGTAAACAGGAAAAGCAGTCACACAAAAACAGACAGCTAAAGGCGAATGTGAAAGTCTAGGTCTATATGTGACTCTCTTGATAGTCACTCATAGCTGTTGACAATATGAGAAGGAAGAACACTTATGCCTGGCATAAAAACTCTGCTAGAAAACAAGGCAAAGATTTGCACTCTTGCCAGATTACTTGGCATTCATAGCAGGTTCAAGGCTATTGTAGCATTCTGCAGGAGTCCCTTGATGTTTGTGAAGCTGTGACAAACACACAAGCACATTGCTCAGCAGACGGAAACAAAGAGTTGTGCTGGTACTTTCAGTATAGTATTGTGGTGAGCAGATTTATCACACAAGCAACATGGCACAGAAGCAAGTATTGTTGGCACATGAAGAAAACAGATCAGGAAGAGCGTGGCCAACCAGATGGCCTCTTTTGTGACTGATCACACACTTATGCAAATACTAGGTTAAAACCACAGAAGAGAAACAAAATGCAGATGTTTATATGAGATTGGTTTCTTATGTGAGGGCAAACCATTTAAGAAAATGCTAAAAGGGCAATGACAAGTGCTGTACACAGGTCTTAATTATACAGCATGACCATTTCATCCCTCTGTTCAGTGATTACTTTAAGAAATTGGTGCAAATTTAAATTATATGGCTTTCTATTGATAGCAAAAGTATAATTTGGTGCTGCTTTCTTCCATTTTAGCACTCTCAATTTTAAAGATGTTATGACACTGTAAACATGGAATAACTGGATGGTGAACAAGGCCCCTGAAGTTTAAATTTGTAACAGTTGCAGATACTTTTCAGATAAAATACTTGCATTGAATTAGATACATGTTTCAGGGAGAATAAGGAAGGAGAATAGGAGAACCTCTTTCAAAATTAATGCTTTCAGTTTTCCAGGCAGTCAGTTTCAAAAAAGACTTAGAAGAGATTTAAGTATCTATCCATATAGATATCACCAGGAGCTGCAGTAGTAGGAATATTCAAATGTTAGTAAAGAGAAGGAAACCATAAACCAAAGATGCATCATCAATCTGAAATCTACCCAAAGCAGAATAGATTCTGTTAAACAAAGAAATATGGTGCATGAGTCAGCTCTGTGTTTTGGAGAGAGTGTCACTCTATCTGGTAGCAGTGCAATGGGCACTATCAGTTGCCCTGCAGTGTAGCAGATGTGAGCTTGAAAACAGATCTCCATGCCTTCTGGTCTCTCCGTGATATGACTGCACCCAAATATGAGCAGGCAGCCTTATAAGAGAGAGAAAATAGTATGCGGTGGAGAACTCCTATGTTAACTGATCGTTTAGCTGAGGAAGCACAGAGCCTTTGCAGAGATGCAGGGGATCTGCCTCGTCATAAGAGGAATGCTTTATGACATTGCTCAGAAAAAAGTGAAAATAAAGTCAACTGAAACTGGGCGAGTCATGACTCTGAACATCTGAGCTTTCACATTCTCAGCACAGTCGGCATTTGACAGCCAAATCTCAGAAGATTACACAGTTTTCCAGGACAACGGGGACAGAACAGGATTCCCTGCTGTAATGGCTCTTCCCAGTGTCTTCCCCAGTATCAGGAAGGCCATTACTAGATTAGCATTAAACCAAGAAAAAAAGTCAAATTTCTGTGCTTTTCAGTGTCACTTCTGGATTCAACCATGTGCCAAGGAGAATGAAGTGTGATTACAGCACTGAGAACTGAAGTCAAGAAGTAGTTGTGGGTAGGGAAGATAGAAGTAAGGGAACATTGTGTAAATCAAAGGAAGAGAGGTCTGGCCTGGGAGTTAAAACAATGGATAAAGTGGTTTTAGCTACCAAAGTACAGCGCTTTTAGGACATCAAGAAGCTCATGCTATCTACAGACTCATAAACAAATATCTGGTGTTCAACACAGAAGTGGGTGCTTGTTCTAGTCCTTGGTTAGGAGTGTCTACCTCTTGGGCTGTTTGGGTAATAATCAAATGTCTAATAACTCTGGCAACAGGTAAGGTTTGACTCATGACTGTCAGAGTACTCCTGGAGTTTGCTGCACATTTCAGCAAGTGATTCCAGGAGGATGTTAGTCCATCTGTAAAAGAATAATTTTGACAGTAAAGGCATCAGATAGTTTAGATTTAAATCTGATAGTTTTAATAGAAAGTGAAAATAACCTGCATGATGAAATTTTTATCTTTGGCTCTAGAATGCCCTTAAAAATGTAGAAAGTAAAGGTTACAAAGCCAGTTTGTCACAAGTTAGAAGTCACAGCATTCTGGCTGTGACAGGCTTTAGTGCACACTTGAAACACTGCCCAGTTTAGATTTAATCACAAATAATGTTTCTAAAGTTCCCAAAGAAGTTTCATTTTCATACTTCTTTTGTGGAGACCTTCTTTTGACATATTCCACATCCTTCAATGAAAAGAAGAGCTCAGAAAGAAATCCTGGACATGCTGAACATGACAGTCCTTTTTGTTACTGACCCTAGGAGTGCAAGGATACTGCCCAGATCTTTTTCAGTAGTTTTGAACCCATCATGTTACTATCTAGTCAGTAAAACAAACAAAACACCTGCTTCTGACTAAAAAAAAACCAACAGTGACATGTTATGCTGTAAATCATTATTATAATAATAAGTATTATTCCACAATGATCTTACTGTTGCATTGTCCAGTTTTTTTCTGTCCTCTCTGGAGCAAAGTAATGTGGGACAATTAAAAAAAGATGAAGGACAGAAGAGCAATTTTATATAAACTTTAAAAGAATGTTACTACTAATGAACAATGTAATCATGTTGGAAGTACATGACATGGAATTTTACTTTCTAATACAGTAGAGTCTATCTTCAGCAGTATCACAGTGAAAAAAGCTATCACTACCTAGACAGCAAGGCAGCCATACTACATTTGATAAAGAAGATTCATGCATATTTTGTTTCAGGAGCTTTTGAACAGCCAATGTAATGAACTAAAACACCTCACTTGCAGTTTAACTACACATTTGTTTTCACACACTTTATCTAGCGTATACCTAGTCACCCAGAGGTAATATTCACCATTATAGAACAACAATATTTTGATTTCTCTCTTTGATAGATTTATCTGTTGTGTTGATATTTTTGTAAGCATTTACAGTATGTATTCTTTTATGTAGGTGATAAATACAGATGCATCTGGGGAATGAGGTCATTGCTCTTGTGCTCAAAACCTTGCAACACTGGGCCCTTATGAAATATTCTAATCGTGCATTTATGAAATAGTTTTCTTACAGAGTGTTCTGAGCTGATGCTTTGCATGACCTTTAAACAAAATAATGTCCTTGTTCTGGGTTCATTGCAAAATGAAAAGATGCAGCATGATAGGAGTCTCTGAAAAGCTCATAGGAGTCCTAATATAGATGAAGTGAATGTAACATGACAGATGCCCATTCTTCAGTGTTAGGGAGGTGAGAATTCATGTTTTATTTTTGAAATGTTTGACATGCCAGAAAATATCAGTCTGGTAATCAACAATCTAACAAATTATTTAGCTCATTCTTCTACCCTCCCTTTTTATTTTATGTATCTTCACACTATATCAATTATGTACTGTTCTATTTCTGTTTTCAGAAACATAATTTGTTACATTATTATTCTGTTAAATCTCTGTATGTATGTTGTCTATTACTTTCTTTATATCTTAATAGGTAAAATTCATTTCAGATATACTGAGATAAAGGCAGTGGAATGAAATCAAATTAAATGAGCATTGACTAGCAAATGGAATGTTAGAAAGGTATACTAGGAGCCAGATATACAATTATCTTCCATTAATCCAAAGTTATGCCTAATATCTGACTGGATGACTTGACAGAAACAAGATGATCACAGATCTTACTTGCTGAGCACTTAGAACAAGTGGCTGTACTTTATGTACCTATCCCCAGGTGTAGCAGGTTATCTGCTCTAAATTTGAGTTTAGCTGAGTATGTCAGTTTAACGCATGAAACCTCAGAGGTAAAGATGGGCTTAATGTTTCTGTACAGATGGCATCACTCAAGGATGGAAGCTTAGCAGAGTTCTTGCTATTTAAGCTGAAAATGCCAAGTATTATCTGTGTCTGTGCTGATGATAGCTCTTCCTCAGAACTCAGAAATTGTAGCTTTTATGATAGCATTGGGAATATGTAAGACGCTTTCCAATCCTCCACAGAGATCTAGCTAAACTTCCAACCAAATTTCTGGTATCAAATGGGATCTGTTTTCTTCTGTAGTATGAATGTATAGATTTTCAGCAGGACCTCTAAAAGTTCTCATGGACATTAGTGGTCCTTAGTGAATCTGCAGAGGTTTTTTACAATTAGCAAGGAAGTGGTGTTTGTTTTAATCATCAGCAAGGAAGTAGGTTTTTTTTGTTTTGTTTATTTTTACTATGGGCAAGGAAATGGTGTTTGGTTTTTTTGGTTTTGTTTTTTTTTTTTATCTTATCATGAGCTAGGAAGTGAATCTTTTTTGACCAGAAGCAGTCACAAACTTCTGCATACAGAATTTCCTCATCTTCTGCAGTGCAGAACTTCCATGTTAGTTCTGAAAAGGTCACAAAACCTGTGAAGTGCATATTGCATGCATTATGCCTTCAGGATATGCTCTGCATCAAAATGTCATTGATACTTCTCATCATCTACACTGAATGGCTTCTGTGTTGTAGAGATCACTAAGACTATAGCCACAGTACACCAGCGCAACATCTCTCTCTGTCAGAGCCTAATGGCATTACAAGGTCTGCAACAGATGCTACAGAGATCTATCCGTGACTCATATGAAATCCTACTATGAATAAAGCACTAATACAGCATTATATCCTATTCTGCTGGCCACAGAAAATGCTAAATATAAATAAATCTGTAAGAGCATGCAAATATTGTGGAAGGTTGGTAAGATTTCAGAGAAGTAAAAAAGCTCTGTTTTCCCAAAAAAGAAAAATTGAAGGGGAAATGAGAAAACCATTTTCTCTAAGTGTTCCATTTCCATTTCTCTGTTAGTTCTTTATAGATATCAACATCTATTTAGACACCATAAAACTAATCTGTTTATCTGAGAGAGAAGGATCATAAAATATAGATTATCAAGTGGAATCACTATTGCATCAGATGTTTGGAAATTAAAGCTAATGATTATTCAGCTTCTGAAATGTAGGATAGTATTCACTGTTAGTGAAGTTTAACTCGTTCATCTATTGTCAGCGGCAAAGCTCTGTCAGCTTCAGCAATGCAAGTTTTCATTTTGTATCTCTTACCAAGCTGATTTAATGCATGCTAGGACATAAAGGTTAGCTTCCTCTAAGCCAAAAAAAAAAAAAAATTTGCTTTATACATTCTTTTAATTCTTAAATGTTAGTCTGCTGAAAAGAAGGCTATTCCTACTCAAAGAAATACTTGCTGTAAACTTGGGCCTGGAAAAATCACTTTGTCACTTTTCCCTGCAGTACTCTGGAATAAACTGAATTCAGTGCTACTGAATGTAAAGATCAGAATTAATAGAACTGAATGCCCTTTGTGCAATGTCTCAGTTTTAATAAGCTTAGTTGTGGCTTTAAAACCCACTGAAATGGTAATCTATTTATATCTCAGCAGCAAACACCAGGCACAGCTGCATTGTGCTTAGGACCCAGAGAACTAAGTGGTCTTGAACCAAATGGAACTCTATGCAGAGCTGATTTAAGGGGAAAGTATAGTTTGCCAGAGACAAATATGAGGAAAAACAGGAAAGAAAATTATTTTTTTCTAAACTGGGTGCTTTTCTGGTTGGGTTCTTCACCATCTGTCATTGAGGAGCAGCATGCACCCGTACTACTGACAGAGTCCCCTGTTTATTTCTTGTTTTCTTCACTAAGCTAGAAAGCAGACATGAATTTAGCTTCAGATAATGCCTCTAATTTCCTGCAGTGATTTCCACAATTGCCTCATTACTGGTAAAATGTAGCTGATAATAGCTTTTGGTAACGTTTATAAAATTCTTAGTTTAGAACAAATGAATAGTGTTGCTCACTTTTCATTCTTCTCTAGTAAATGGGCAAATATAGAAAACCAACTAAAACAAGTTTTAAAAATAAAAATCTATAAAATTGTGTATTATTTTAGTCATACTAAGCATTTCCTGTATATTTATGGTTAGCCATTTTAGCTGTGGAGATGAGTTGACTCTAATGATTGGCAATGTTGAATCATTACTCAACATGCAGTGATCAAACACAAAGTGCAACAGATTCATAAATCAAAGCAATGACTCAGCATTCAGCACATGATCTTTGCCTTGCTTTTCTTTCCCAAAGAAAACGTGGCAATGAAAAGAAACTGATTCCTTTCTACCATAGAGAAGGAGCAGAGAATACAAACCTGCTCAGGTTCCCGTGGGCTCCCTCCTCTGCTCTCGGTTCTCTCTGTGTGTAGCCAGTAGCTTCACTCCCAGCACTTTCACTCTTACAGCCTTCCTCTTTCTAATAGGAGCTGCCTGTTGCTGCCTGGAAAGAAAACTGTAGCCTCTGCTACAACTGCCATGTTAAGGTGAAAAATATATTTGATATTTGGGCAGTATGATCACAGGCCACCCATGTAGAGCAAAGGCAGATGCAGGCCCAGTCTAAAGGGGAAGCTGAAGAGTTGTGCTTGGTTGTACTGCATGGTATAAGTGTGTTGGTCAGTGCAAAACTCCACTGCTTCAAGAATGTTTGCTTGCACAAGGCTGAGACAGAAGCTGTGAAAGCTGCATCCCTTTTTTAATGCCAGAAGAGTCAAGATAAACCCAAGGAGACACATACACTAATTAGATTCTCATTGATTCTACAAAAACATTATCTTTACTTGGCTTTGTGATTATATCATTCTAGGGATGGGGATGTTATCACTAAAAAAGCACCTGTTACAAACTGCATTTGACAGCTAATAAAATTCGTATTATGAGTTGAAGTCCCTGTCTTTGCATACACAACTGAGAGGAAAAGAAGCAGTTGTGAGCATCCACTTACAATCTCTGACACAAACAGCAACTTTAGAATGTTTTTTTGTATTTTTTTTTCCTGTAAAATGAGTTTGATTTGAGTCCTGTGCATGAAAGTCCTGTTTCTATGGAAGACAAATGTCTGGTTGTAATGCTGCACCACTTTTGAAAATAATATTAACTGCAAGAGAAAAAGAAAAAAAAATCTTAGCTGGCAACAATCATCTTATGTATGTTCTATACATAATGATGACACAGAAGGAAAAAAGCAGTGAGTGGTCAGTTACGAAACTGATGTAGGACATTCATTCATAGTGTAAAGGGGAGTACGGAGAAGCCCATGAGATGCTAGTAATCACTTTTATAAGAATTAGTACAAGAAATTCATTCATTCCCCATTTCACAGCGCTTATGAATTATTCAACTAATCCTGTCTGGTGAGATAAATGTTGCATGCTGTAGGAGCACATGTTATAGTATTTATGGTACTTATTAATTTGGTTTGACAGGCTTCAAATCTGCTTTTCTAGAACACCAAATATTATTGTTTTAGTTTCTATATTTTGCTTCTTATCACTGAGTTTACAAGAACCACCCCCATCTGTGTTTCTACTTGACAAGTTTTCTGAAATGAATCAATTAAAAATATTTGATGTTTTAAAAATCTATTGTAGACATTTTATCTCAGATATTAGCAATATCTGTCAGCCACCAAATAAACACAGCTTATCTGGACTCTTTTCATGCCTTCTAACAATTCATTAGGTTTTAAATTTTATTTTTAATCTAGGTCTTATGTTGACAGTGATGTAAAGTTCAAACTGATATGGGTTTGTGAGCTGATAAAAAACAATCTATTTGATGAACAGTCTGGCAAAGTTCTGAACAAATCTCATTACTCATTTGGATGAATAAAGTTTGGCTGATTTTAAAGTGCTGGCTGGAGTACTATGAAGTGCCTTATGGCACAGGTTATTCCTACCTTGTACTCTGTCTCAGGACTGCTGTCCTCAAAGCTCAATGCATTTGGCATTCCTTTTAAACCAGCCCATGTATTCCATAGCCCCCCCATTTTGGTTCTTATTTCACAATGAAATACTTAGTATATTGGTTCAAAGCCACTATTTATATGGTTAAAGTGAACATGTGGTGCTCTGGTGAGTGCCTTTCTTACTAAAATTATGCCTTGATTACAGTGGGAGCAAAAGGGATGCAGTGAAAAGTTTGTGTTACACAGTGAAATGGGATATGCCCACTACCTGGGGCAATTTTTCATTTTGCAGTCCTTTACTCTCTCCCTGCAGCAGACAGCTGAGTGGCCAAAGGGCAACTTGACTGTGTTGGATCTGTTTCACTGCAGCACTGCAATCGCGTTGCCCCTGTGCACCCGTAGTGTGATGAGCAATCACATCTGTCAGCTGCATGCTAGTAGTTAACATGCTGACAAAAAGCCAGTAGTTTTCCCAAGCCCTTGCCTTCTAGGAGAAAAGCTGGCCTTTTCTCCACCCTAGAAACATCTCTGTTCTCAGTGTGTGCTTAATCTGTCATTGTCCTCTTGTAAAAAGATGTAAGGATGGTTCGATCTGACACAAACCCAGTTTCTGGGACAACCAGGTGAGGTGGCTGGAAGAGTCTCTGTGAAAAATATATTTCTGATGGCATCGTGATGTAAATGGACTAGATTATTCTGAAAATATGTGAGAGAGCATGTATAAGAGGACAGTGCTTGATAATTCTGCCACAGATTTAACCATGGAAGAGTATTCAGTACTGAACTGACAATCCACCTGAAAATAAAATAAATGAAAACAAAGGATGTGTGCATGAATCTATTTTAGTGATCAGGCTATTGTATTAATAGAAGACGAACACAGTCCTTGTGCTCAGGGCACCTGCACAGGCAGTTTAGCTGCCATCCCCAATGAGGGCTGTGCATATACCAGACCAGTCCCTGCTTTGCCAGGCCTCCCCACCCCTATTTCCAGATTCACACCTTCCTGAAAGCTTTTTATGTCTCAGTGTCAGAAGAAGGGTAAGTCTTAATCCTCAAAATAGGGTAGAAAATGGCTTTTGTATGTATGCATATGTGTATGTGTGGGACTCATGGGAGATACAGGCCAGTATTTCTTTATGAAAATAAAGAAGGAAATAGTTTCAGGTGATTTCAGGTGCCCAGGTCTTTGGTGTGTTAATCATTAGAAGCAAAGACAAAAAGAAATGAAGCTTCAAATATAGTAGTTATCAGAGATATATTTGTAAGAATTACAAAGTAACCTTTCTCTGAGCTGTATATACAGCTGTGATACTATAATTATATGTTATTCTCTGGAAATTCTTATTTCTGTGGAGAAGAGGAAGCGAATGATGGATGCTTTAATACAGCGATAGTTTTTCCCCTTGTGTTTATGAGTAGGCCTTGAGTTCTCCTCCTGGGTTTTACATCATTGTAATTCCACTTGATCTGAATCTTCTTTACATATTTTGATTTTATGATGACATTAAGTTTATTTGGCAATGGAGTTATTTTCATCCTAATTACTTTTCTTATCTGTGTTTGTTATTTTCACAAAGTGAGACAGACTAGGGAAAAAAAGTAACCATAAAAGTTCTAATATTTTCTTACTATTCTATTTTGTTTAGCCTAGTAACTCCCCACTTCTCCACTGTGAAACATGCTGGTGATCAGTTCTGGACCTGTCTTGAAAAAATCTGAGTTACCAGTTAGGTGACACATTATCAGAACTACTTTAGAGAATGCAAGACCACACAGGGTCCAGCTTCACCAACCTTATAATTTTGGAAATTTAGGTCAGACTTTATTTTCTAGAGAAGAACTGATATATTCTTAGGTTTTTTCCTACTTGATTATTTTTACTCCACCAGAATACCAACATCTTGCTGAATGTGTGCTTTTTGCAGAAATGCATTGCCTCAGTTACATTTCTTTGTCTTTTTCTCCCACCCACCCACAAGTGATATTGGATGCATTCCCTGTATTTAACATCTTTAACATGATGTTAAGCATGCATTTGCTAACCTTGCCATATTTTTATTTACCTGAGTTTTCTCTTTTTATCTGCTGTTGTTTGGTATTGAAGTTTAATTAACTCACCTTATGGAATACTTCTCAAATTATTAGTGCTAGCAGGGATAATAATTCATCCAGATAAGCTTTTTTTGCAAACTAGAAGATAGTAAAGACATTTATTTTTCACTTAATAGTGAAATATACATTGATTTTTTTGTCACTCTAGGCCATGCATTCCAACATCATGACCAAACCAATGAGAACTCCTCTCTTACGGTTCTTTTTTAATTTTATTTTTTTTTTGGTTTTTTTTTTGTTTTTTTTTTTGTTTTCTTACCCCTCCTCCTAGTGAACAGGAGAAGAGCTGTTTAAAAGAGTCAATTGTTTTGCTTGGACTGCTGATTCTGCTTCCATTTTGGGGGACACATTTAAGGTTTATATACTGTTGTATCATTTTTTTTCTCATTTTCTGGATCTATTTTATATGAGAACTTATCTTTTCTCTGAAAAATTTTTTTACTTTTCATAATTTTCTTTTTTCTTGAAATACAGTTACACACTATACCAAATGAGAGAGAAAAAAAAATAAAATCATTAAGAGACAATAGTAAGTGAAAAATGAAAGCCTCAGTCTAGAAATTCAGGATCCCCCTGGGTTTGCCAACCTCTCTTATGACCTGAGATGCTAAGACAGTAGGATAACATGCATCTGTCTCTCAAATGTAACTGCAGTAGTAGCCGTAACACTGAAATTCAGTTGTACTTTAAGCCTCTTCTTTTAAACCACCTACTAAATCACCCTAGAAAAAATTGTCCAGAAGGGCCTGGGAATCTGATTGCATCAAGATTAACTGTCCAAACTCTTCACTCGGCAGTGCCAGTTCGAAACGTTTGCTACTTCCCCTCACCTCTCCCACCCGCCCCCTCCCTGTCCCTGGTTTCCCCTCTTGCTTTTCTTTTAGCATTTCAAAACCTTTGAGCATCTTAACATGAACAATTATGGATAAAGATGGTAAAAATAAATCAAATATTTTCTCCTCCTCTTCTTTAAAAAAATTAATTCTTTTGCAGTCATGTTCTTTAAAGTGTCTACCAGATGATCATTTCACTGTCTTGAATTTTGAAAAGGAATAGGATATAATTTAAAATCCATTGTACATTGTTCTATCGAGAGATATTCCAATTTATATTTTAATTGGGAGATATGCTGTGTAAAATAAGAAAAAACACTTTAGATAAGTTTTAAAAATCTGATTAAAGTGGTTTTGTAATGGCTTATATGTCATGAAAGGACAGTAATATTAGACTTACTCTTCTATTTTTGGGTGCCTAGTTTCTAAAAATACAGCAAAGTCTTCTGACGATATGACGAAGAATTGCAGTTACATTTTTATGCCACCCTTGAAAATATGTGTTGTTTTTTTTTTTTGTTTTTTTTTTTTTTTTAATTAGGAAATTTCTTGCTACAAAGCATCACTTTCACAAATGGTAAGCTTGTACGATACAGAAGGTGTTTTGTCGGTATTGCTGATGCCCAGCAGCGCAGGAGGAAAGCAGAAGCAGACATTGTGCCTTGCACAGGCTCCTCCAGGATTAGAAAAGAAATATTTCAGTCAACTGCCAAGAGTTTCACAACAGCAGATTACTAGTGCTTGACTACAGAAGTACTGAGCCTTCTTCATTCTTTAAGGCTTGTTTTGTTTTCTGTGGGAGTGGTGAAATTTGGCTTTGGTGTCCGAATACCAGGCTCTATGTATTACATGCAACAGTGTGGATGTGTCTCTACTGTGGAGATAACTTGAATGAGTTTATTTTTTTTGGGTTAAACCAGCATAGGTGGGACTGTCCACACAGAAAATGGTATTTGGGCTTTTGTATCCATCTTCCTGATGGAGTGACTGCCACTGATGTTAGAAGCTCTGGGGACCAACTCATGCCCCTCCTTGCTGCAGTCTGTTTCTCTGATAAGTCCTGCATAGGGAACAGGGGGAAAATCAGTTGAAAACATTTTGTCTGTACTCTCATTTTCTCGCTTCATTTAAGTCTTCTCTGTGCAGTATTTCGGACTTAGCAGCATGGTTAGGGATTTGTTGGGGTTTTTTTCCCATTCAGAACAATTTTAGTAGTTCTGCTCATTTAAGTTGTTCTTTACATCTGGAAGTTGGCAAATCTGCTTCAATTGGTTCTTGAGGGCATAATAAATCTCTGTAACAATGATAACTAGAAAAACTGGAAGAATTTTTGG
>JANHGB010016957.1:6819-17941 GCA_026283785.1 Coracopsis vasa
AAAAAAAAAAAAAAAAAAAAAAAAAAAAAAAAAAAAAAAAAAGCAGGAAAAAAAAATAGCCTGGGGTTTTGGCTGTACCCAGAGTGCAGGGTACGATATGCAGTGGTAGGATTCAAACTCTACGTTTTGTCGCTGGTCACTGCTATGTTAGGGACAAGTGCTCCCGATTTGGTCTTACAGTATCAGAAGGTAAAATAAGTTTAGTGCACTCTCAAAACTTCCTGCTGCATGTTTTCTTCTCTCAACTCATTCTCTGCCTACACTGCATTGACAGCAAGAGAATCTGGTAGCACTTTCTCTCTCAAAAGGGCTGTAGAGAATTGGCTCAGCCCTTCCCTGTGGTGTTCCTCTTTGTGGGGTTGACTAGAAATGTTGTGTCTAAAGTTCACTGGGCTATAATGTGGCTAGTTTGCTCCTGAAGGTATACTACTAAATGGTATGGCAATCTGGCACTACATCGGTGTGTGATGAGGGATGACATTACCCATGGGAAATACCAGTCCTTGCAGTGTGCTAATATCACACTTTAGTTTGCGTGACTTCCTCACAACTGTTACGGTTTTCAGCTAAAGCATATTACAGTAAGAGTCAGCAAAGGGTTCAAATGCACTTCATGCACTGCTTTTTCTTTTTGTATTACCAACGTAGACACCCTTAGTTCCCGGGTTATCATTCAGCTTTACAGATCACTTACCAATACAGTCAATGAAAATCATTATAGTCTGATTAGTTTCTCCTCAGATTAAGTCAAAGTGATGGCCAAAAAAATCCTAGTTTTCTGTTAGAGACATGATTTTTAGATACAATTAGCACATTTTATTCCTTAAAAATGTTCTAAGTGAATGCCACTGGGAATGTAATTTGTATGTCTGGCTTCATAAGGGAATAAGCTTTCTGTAACAGTTCAGCATGTGTGTCTTTCTGCGCAGTGGTCATCCTGCCACCTCAAAACATGAAAACTATTGACTAATCTCCATTAAAAATGACAGAATAGGAAAATTCTCAATTAGTATTAAGCTTCTACAAGACTAAAAAAATCAGCTTGCCTTCACTTAGAAGAGACTGACCAAATTATTTTTTCTTCCCCATCATGCATAAAGAAGCAGCAGCAAAATGATCAACTCATATGGAAAACAGCATGGGGAAGGACTGCTCATTAAACCCCAGTCGCAGGAGAAGTTTGACTAGATCTCAGAAAGAGTCAAGAACTTACACAAAGCCACCGGAAAACAGGCTTTACAAATCAAACAATTCTACAATTCTATGATTTTTTAATTTTGTAGCTGATTCTTCACGTCCTACATTTGCAGGTTGTCCAGGAATCATCAGCTATTTTTCAATGTTCAGTGAGCATCACTAGTAAGTTTTTGTCCCAGCTATCTTCTGATTGTTTGGTGGTACATGTACAGTAGCACCTTCATCAATTCTTGCTACAAGGCACCTCTTCTTATTCAGTATGAAGCATTGCTCACAGAAATAAATAAATCCAGCTTGAGTGGGCGCCAGATTTCAAATGGCCTGAAGTGCACCTGTGTCACTGGGTGACTTCTATCACTAACTTCCTCAAGATGAGGTGTGAAGGCAAACAACTTTAAAAAAACCCTCAAGAATTCACTTGCATGTAGTAACACTGCTACCAGTGCTTGGAAATCCTAGACATTCTTAATGTAGCCTCAAAGAGAACAAATACGCTGAAGAGACAGCCAAATACCAGCATCTTTTTATGATATTATTGATTATTGAACCAGAAATTCTACCACTATATCTGTTACTGACCTGTTTTCATTTGTAGTAAAGGGTAATTATAACCATCTTGTCACTCCAGGGTGAAAAATCACATTATTATGCGATTCTGTAAAAGTATGCAAAAGTTGTAGCGATAAAAAGGTGATAACTACCTGATCAGGTGTGTCATCATGGCATAGCAACCTGTAAATAAACATAACTTCTAGGATATCTAGTAGAACAAAGCATCACTAGGATCTTTGAAAATAAAGCATTTCTGGTTTATTCACTACTGCAATCAAATAAGCACCTACTCACTAAATCAAAGCAAACCCCTAAATGATAAATGCTTCTGGGAGAAAACTGAAGAGGAAATAAAGATGACTGTTTTGTTTCACATCTAGGCCAAAATTTCCAGCACTCTAATTAAGACTTATTCTAGCCTTGCCAATTTAGACAAAAAGCTGCAACTTTAAAAAACAAAGATCAAAGCTTGATGCTAGAATTACTAGATAAACTTCAGTTGTCACATTTAGAAAGGTGAGCCAAAGGACACGTGTCTGAGGTGGCAAGTTTTCTCTTCCAAGTAGCACGGCTGCAGAGAAAAAATGTAGAACATTTTACAATAGCAGACTTTCTTCATTTTAAAAGTGGGGACAGTGAAATTTTGGGTTAATGGCAGTTCACTCATATCTTCATGAGGCAATGCTTTGGCTAGATTGTAGCGCATTTTGTGATCTAACAATGAATACTTAAATAGAAAATATGCCACTGTAATAAGCCCCCACAGTAAAAAAATTAATATTAATGCAATGAAAAAAATTTGTTCTTCCTTTTGAACCCAGTCAGGACTGCAAAGACAGTGATTATTAGAGAATTCAGCTGGTTTCAAAATTGACCTTAACCTGGAAAAAGCTAGGCAGAAGCAGAGGGAAACCTGATTAAAAATTCAATGCAGCATTTCATGGCCTTGGTAACCTGGGACTAGGGTACTCAAGAGCTACTGACAGCTTGCATTTCAAAGCTGATTTGTAAAGTTGCCAACAGGTCAGTAATCAGTAACTTTACAGAGCATGCAGCTGACACAGAAAGCCAAAAAGGAACAACAAAAGACATAATTGGATCTTAGGACCCAAAAGATGCCATGAATGCATTCATTTTTGGCACCACGTATGCTGCATGTTGCGACAAGATATGGTTATAATGAAGGTGATTTGCATATTTTTCATGAAGTTTGGATGCGCTGAATTATAAAAATAACCTCCTAACATGAAGCTATTTCACTGGCAGTTGGAAATCTCATTTGAAACATTGACAGAATCACAGAAGTTATGATGAAAACAAAAAGAAAGCAAAAAAAGTCTCTTAGGTCATCATAGGCATCTGCCTTCAAATGCTGAATTATTTCCTCCAGTTCATTTAAAATCCTTTTGTCAAGATTTAAACGGCTCCAGTAAATAAAGATCCAGAGGGAAACTTTCTAGCAGTCTAATGACATTCATATTTGCCAAAGGAAAGAAACAAGAAAGGAAATGACCAAAGTAACTACAGACAACTTAAAAATTCACAGCACTTAAATCTTCAGACCCAAATGGGAAGATTCTTACTGAGCTGATTTCAGAGAGTTACAAGGTTTGAAAAGGACTAAGCATGCTGTGTCACGGCCTACTGGGTAAAGCTCCTTCTCTTTAATGTCCCCTTGTCCTTCCTTTCCCCACTTGTCCTCAGCCTTAAGGACTGAATATGATAGTTCATATGCAGAGGTTTCTGGGTTGATGACTACGTGCAAAGCTGCGTCTGATGTCATAAGGCACTGGGGTCTGTCCTCTCATATATATATCTGATGGTTTTGTTTAACATGGGAGCTACCACCTCTACCATCTTTTCACTTTGGGTGATATGGACCCAGATTTCCAGACACTGAGCTCCTGGAAACACTCCACAAACAAACACAGCTTGCAGAGACCTGAATTAGGCATGCAGCGTCTGTTGAACACAACATGAAGCAGCACTGGCAAACTCCTTCCTGCTCCCAGTCCTCTGTCACAGCCAGCAAGAGCACAATTAGCAGCTGGGGCTGGCTGGAGACTTGAGGCTTATGCCCTACTCCCTCACAGGATGGGTGACTAGAGACCTCTGGTTCCTGCTGAGGCATGTCTGCAGGGACTGAACCCATGTGTGAGCAACTATACAGCTCTTCCAGGTGGTCTATCCTTCAGTGTGCTTGGCTTTGACAAACCTTAGCCTCAGCATAGCTGGGGTTTACAAAATCTGAGGAGAATTAAACTATGTTGAGGTGTGACTTAGATTACCATTGTCATGGCCAGCCTTTCAGTTCCACCAGCAGTAAGTCAGTCCTATCACCACAATGACCTTCATTCATGCTCCCTATGGAGCAGACCAGGGATAAAAGTCATCCCTTGAGAAGGCAAATTATGCAGAGGCATTTGCAGCACACCAGATACCCTCAGGTGCATCAAACTAAGAAAAAATGATATTTCTATTGCATTTGTAACAGATTTAGCATGGTTGTAGCATTCTTGTTAAATCTTTTGGTTCTTCTGGGAAATTCTTGTTACTCCTGTGCTTGGTCTTTCCAGTGTTCAGTTTGTGGATATCTGACTATCTATCTATAGCTATGATGATTTCCACTAGGATGTTATAGCTGTATATTTGATGTATTCATGTCAAAGAAAAAGAAAGTATAAATATTAACATAGAAGTGCATATTCCTCTGGTAGTTTATTATTATTTCGTTCTCTTCAATACACTAGTGATAAATATGTGCCAGTTTGAGGATTAAATAATTTATTTTAAGGATTTCTTTTTTAAAGTTCTTATTTCCTACAGGTTCCCTGCAGGAATTAAACTGTGAGTATACAAAATTTGAATATGTAATCCATCTAAGGATTTGTGGATCCTCATTTATTAGAAGAGCAGGCTTCTTTTCCTTTACTGGAGCTTCAGAGCAAGTAATGGTCAGCTTCAGGTTTTTGCTCTTGAAGGAGTTCTTTCGCAAATGTATAAGAAAAAAAAATCTTAAGTTGATTTGCTGTTCTTAGATAGAAACTGCTACTTTTGCCCTGTGAACTTGAAGGATTTAAATGGCAAAAGGCAACACCATAAATGCAGCAGAAGAGCTACTGGTGACCCATTGCTATGGACATCCCATTCCTAGGAAACTATGGTATTATACCAGGAGTTTTTCCAGAGGTGCACCTTGGATGCAGCTTCTGCTTGCTTGCTCTGCCAGGTATGCTGCAGCAGAAATGGGAGACTCATGCAAAAAGAGCCAAATGTCACAGATCATCCATCATGACATGAACACAGGTTTTCTCTATGTTTTTGTGAAGAAGTGTTAGTTCAGCAGAAGGTATAGGAGGCGAAAGGCAAGGCAAGGCAAGGCATGAGGGGGAATCTGCATAATCTTCCATGGTGGTTGTAAACTGAGTAGTGTCAAGGTTTGATGTGGTTATAACAACATGAAGTGTCACAAAACGAATATAAGTAATACAGTTCCATCATTACAATGCCAGACTCACTCTTCTACCCCCATCAACTAATTATGAATGCACATTCATTCATGCCAAGCTCTTGTGAAGGAAGAATATGATTTATTTTTGAATATGTGAGTGTCAAACTTTAGAGATGGAAGGAATATTACACAAAATATGGTTGGAGGATATAATTATAATTAGTGAGGGAAAATAAAAGAAGCCAAAAGGATTTTTTTATTCGTGAAATCTTCCTATCAATCAGTAAGAACCTTTTACTTCCATAGGCCACATGCCTAGGCTTAGGCATTGAAAATATTGCAATTTATGGAGCAGCTGGTTAATGAAACCAGTGCAAACACTGAGCTGAAGGTACTTAAGACCATTCAAACCTTTAATTGAACAGATCATAGAACCTATTGCCAGTTTGGATCTAGGGCAAATAATTTCTCACTCTAGACCTATTCTTCCAGGTCAGAAGAAAAACTGTTGACACAACAGGAAAAGGAGGTCTGGTAGTTAGTTGCTGCCTACATTACCGCTGGGCATGACACGTAATTTGCAGTGACTTTTTAGCCCTTTCTATCAGCATTTGGAAAGAAGGCATGCTGTGATGTGCATGCACGCATGGCTAACTTAGCCACCCAGGGGATGTGCATATCTAGGCAGGTGCTCAGTGAAAGAGGCAGGACTCCAAGAGAGGCATTCTTTGCTTGCCCTGTGTCACTTGTTCCTGTGATTTAATAAGCTGGTGGCCTGTCTCTCCCATTTTAAAACCTATTAATAACTGATTCATTCACTAATGTGTTCATACGCACATGCGCACATACATGCAAACAAATAGATTATGTAAAAATGTGGGAAAGTCCAAGCTTGAAAACCCTCCTTTTCTTCAAATACTAATTGATGTTGCTAGGAGACAATAGTGTTGTTGTCTATTGCACCATTTCCAAAACTAGACACTTAAATTCAAAGAAATTAATCACTGAGGGCATTAAAAATCTTATACTCTTACATAATAAAATCTGAGCATGCAATTCCTATCAAATAGAAGAAACAGACTACAACTCCTCTCTTACTCTGACCCTAAATCGGTGTTACAGCCTGATTTTTCAGAAGTACTTAGCTCTTGCAGCTCTGCAATATTTCCAAATGAATTCATGATTCGTGCTTCAGAAAAAAACAAGCTTTCTTTTCTACCTGCAGTCTAAATGAATGCACTTCTTTGAAAGAGAATGTAAGAATGATTTATGTGCACATTAATGTCATGTATTTATCAACAGCCTAGTTATATGTAATTTTACTATTATTTGATATTATGGTTATTCATTAAACACCAAGTATATGATTCCAAAAAAACATCAGTTCTCAAATTTTTGCAAAATAATGCATGGCAAATTAACTTCTAGATATTTCTCGGTTAGATGCATCCCTTAAAAGAGATTATTTGAGAGGGATCCATCTCACCTAACATTTAGCCATCTGAAAGTTGGGCAGTTAGCCTAAGCTAGTCACTTATGTTCCTCTACACACAATGGAGAGAGATTGTAATAGAGAACAATTCATCCAGTCTGTCTCAGACACCTATCTTAAAATGGGATGTATTGCCATTTGGAGGAACCTATCTTTCTCCATTTACTGTAAGGGGAACCTGGACAAATAGCTTTGATGAAACACCCTAACTTTGGATAGCTAAATGTAGTGAAGATGAATTCTACTCTAAATCAATATAATACAAATAATACATAAAAGCCACAATGAGGAGGTCAAAGTTAAGGTAGCTGTGATGAAATATGTGTTTTCTTGTTCTCGGTAAGAAGAACATTGGAGTTTTGCATGCCATGGAACTTCAAGATTTGCAAGGACCCTATTTATTTCTTTGTTTTTGATTCTGCTGGTTGTATGTGAGCGAATATACTATAACTGCACTGTTTATCACTGAAGTCTTTTCAAACTCTTTTCATGTAGTTTTTTAAGAAAAGGATCAAGTGCTTGTTATGTGTATGGGAGCAGTTACAAGTCCTGAAGCAAGAACAGCAGCACCTTTTGGATTACCTGCCAGTTATGCTAAATACAGTTGCGTTTTTGAAGGCGTGGTAGTGATCATGCTATCCACATTTCCTTTCAAAACAGTAATTAAAAAAACCCAACCAACCAACCATTATTCTTTATTGTAAGTAGACCAGAAGGTCTTTCTTCCCTCAGCTGCCTATTTTTTGTGTGAAAGAGGACTTGTCCAGCAACATCAGCTTGCCACTACACAGCTCTCTGCCTCATACGTTGAGACTCCATTCTGTCTCCTTCCTGAGACTCTCTTCCAACCGGAATGTACCCCTGGGCTCCAACAGCCCTGCTGGTCCGCTCCTCCTTGCCACTTGGACAGTGAGCTGTTCAGAGGCAAAACACCAGAGGTAAAACAACAAACCTGGTTTTAATATCTCTAAATAAAATTATTTTAATTTGTTTAAAAAAGAAGGTTTGGATGGGGCAGGGAGATTTAATTTTTTTATTACTGGTTTTAGCGTCTTGTATGTAGTAGTTCTCTTCATGTGGGTACTATTGGTCTTAAAAGTTTTACTCTGCACATTCTAAATGTAACTTTGGGATAGCAGTTACTGTTGGTTCAGCAAATACATCTGTGTGTGTTTTTCAAATAGACTAAATATACATAGACCATGAGTAAATATAAATATAAATATAAATAAATAAATATAGTAAATATAAATAAAGTAAATATAAATATAAATAAGACCAGAATGGCCTTCACTACACCCTCTTCTGAAGGAGATTTGTTGTAAATTGAAATTCTGATTGTTGAGAAACTTCACAAAAGCTGCTTGTAGAGGAACTTCTTAAACAGCCAGGAGGATCCAGAGAAGACTCACAGCTGCAAAGGCAATACCGCTCAATGCAGCAAATTGAAGAACAATGCTACAAAAAAAAGGCAAAGACAAATGTAAACCAGTGGAAGCGAGTATTTTTTTAAAACTTTGCCCCCACTTTAGGTATCCTAAAAGCAATTGATAGAAAGCCTGTTTAAGTCATACTAAAATCACATTCACTCAAGATGAAAAACTCATCTCTGATTACCTGCTCTCATTTTCTCATTACAGATGATCAGAGAGGGTTCCCACTCTTTCTTTGTGTATAATCATTTTTGTCTGATGCAAAGGCAAAGGCGGTGGAGCAGGCATGGAGGCAGGAGGCACTCTGCAACCTCAGACAGACTGGGAAATAGCTCTGACACAGCTGAATGCCTTCCAAGGGAGGCTCCTTGGCAAGCACATGGAGCAGGGAAAGCATTACTATATTGTCCTAGTGAGGTTAGAGCAGAAGAGTTCTGGTTTTACATTCACACCACTAATATCACCAAATGTTTATGGAAATGCATAACAAATAATTAATAACATACATGGGCTAAAGAAGATAAAGGAATGAGAATCTCTGAGAATTTTTAATATGAAAGCTAAAGAAAATTTCATTAATTAGATTTAATGACATTAAATATTCAAAGTTACTTTCTGTTTAACATTTGATCCTCAACATTTTTTAAATGTTTCATTTTTGTATTATATGTCTTTTCTCCATCAAAATATCAGCAACTATTATAAAAAAAAATCTCGGACTGAACTGGCAAAACTCCTTTCTGCTGGAGTCACCACCCATTAATTTGTTCCAGTATCCAATTAATCACATTGATTAAAAAATCCTGTTTAGATCGTAATTTGAAATATTTCTACTGTTCACTTTGATAGCACATTAAATCCCAGTGTCTCAGAAACCTTAATGAATCTTCACAGCTTAGGTACTAAGCTTTGGTCAAATACTAGTTGCTCCACTCCATACAGGAGTAACTAGATGAAATTCCCTGACCTGTTTTATGCAGAAAGATCAGGCAAGATGATCTAACGGTCCCTGATGGCTTAAAAATCTATGGAACTTCCAAATGACTTTAGTAAGGCCATAGGGTGAGTGACTGAGAGCTACTGAATTGTATATGTCAACCAGAAACAATTATACAATTACTATGTCTCCCTCTATCAGTATAAATACCAAAAATATGACAGAAAATTATTTACTAGGAAAAAATTCTTGAGCTACTACTACTACTACTTTTTGATTATGATGCACTATTTCCAGGGGCATTGATCTAAACAAGCAAATCTATTAATTAATTCTTAATATTAAAATGTTGCTAAATCTACTCCATGATGGATTAAAATAATTTCCACTTTATTCAAAGAACTTGTATCGACCATAAGAAATAATGAAGTACATACCTGGATGCATAATCCCACTGTTTTATCTGCACGTGTAAGTGAAACAGAGGTCTGTAGTCCTCTCTAAAGTAATATCATAAATGATTCTATGGGAAACCGCATTCACTAATAATCTGGACAGACAGATGTTGTGACAATGTCAGACTTGTAACAATGTCACCATGAAAAAGAAAAGCACTGTATAGTAAAAGAATTAAATAGTTAAGAAAATATAGATTAATGCTTTTACTTTTGATCTTTATGAGAAAATGGCATTGATTTTTAAATGTACACTATATTTTACAATAAAGTCCTAACAAAGAACACAAATCACATACTTTGAAGGACTATATTGGGTCAAAGAGTTGAACTGTAAAACCAACTTGCAATTATTCTTGCTGTATTGTCTCCCAGCCTCTTAAGAATTCACTTGTAAATTCACTTTATCATATGTATATTTAATGCACAGACAAATCTTTACAAATCTTTACACCTACTTTCAAAACTTTCATCAAAGAGAGCAACATCAGAAGATACCATTATGGAATCCTCTGATGTACACATTACATCAGTTCTGCTTTCAGATGGAGTTTTACATAGGCCATTATAACTTCTTATTTTGCCTGTGACCTATTGCTATATGTCTGTTATCCTCCATTCGCTGTTATCCACTATCAAGCTATTGTATTTTGGTATGTGCTTGCTGAAAGTTTTTGGTGACAGTAAAGTTATATCACTACTGGAGAACCAGTTCTTGAAGAAGAAATAACACTAAAACCACCTTGCCAACAGCTTGCTCAAATCCAGCTGTGTTTGAAACCTATCCCTCTCTGAGGCTGACACCCTGCAATCCTTTGCATAAGGCACAGATATCATCCTAGTGTTGAAAAAGAGCTGCTGCAAAGAAACTGTAGACTCTATTTGTCTGTTAAGTGATGGATTGCTGTTCAAAGCTGTCAAAACCACACTGAGCCTGAGATTCCCAGCCTGCGTTGGGAGGGCATGGTATATTGTCCTCTCTCCCTACACATTAAGGGTAGATTATATTTAGAAATAAAATACAGTTTCGGAAGTCATAAAAGGCAAGGTGTTTTATTAGGTCCAGTGATTAGTTTTAGGTCATGATTAGTTTTCTACAGTGTGCAGCAAGAGATATCATAATGAAGTTGCCATCATTTCTAGTTTTATACAGACAGCTGCCACACAAATTGCAGGAATTGTTCCAAAGCATGAGACAACATTCCATGGAGAGGTGAAAGCCAGTGAGGCAAGCAAGGTTCATTTCTTTAGGATATGAGCTGAGTGAGTGATGTTAACATTTTGTAAGGGTTTCACTGGAGCACAGTCCCACCAAAACCAAAGGAAAAGCTCATTCTCAGTCCTCCAAGATCTCACACCTCTGCAACTGCTGTGAATGACCTCTGCTCAAAAGCTTCACCAGCTTTCATATTTTCATTCAAATCATAGGAGGGGTGTTTTATTTAATATATAAATAATTACTTTTAGAATATGACTATTACTAATATGCTTTTATTTATAAAAAATTGAAATTCCTACACCTGGGTCAGAGCAATCTCAGGCACAGCTACAGGTTGGGCAGAGAAGAGATTCAGAGCAGCCCTGCAGAGAAGGACTTGGGGGTGT
>JANHGB010016961.1:0-16937 GCA_026283785.1 Coracopsis vasa
AAAACATGAGCAATTTGATATTAATAATGACATGTTGTGAATTGAAATGAATAAAAAACTAAGAGATTACATATAAAAAGCCTTCTTTTTTCTGTATATCACTTCCACTATGCTGGTCAGTCTGATGCCATTGTTTTTCCTCCTGATCCCACGGCACATGAAAGTTATCTTAGTGGGAAATAAAACAAAATTAAAAGAGAGAAACATAAATCTTTGGAAAAGATTTTTACTGTTTGTTTTCAGCCTTCCACCCAAGAGTAAGCATAAACAAGAAAAAGAGCAGCAGTTTTAATGGATGCACCATACCAGTTCAATTTTTATTTTTGTTTTAAAATGTTCACTATTCTTTTGGTCCTGAAGCCTCTCAGGATAGAGGCAGGGATTAATATTTATATAAAAGTGACTAAAAGATATTTTAATTATAAAAAGCTGACATGCAAGCAGAGTGATACCGTGCATGAAAGCCTAAATGCCCATTCAGAAAGGCAATGTGAGTCACTCACAACTCTAAAAGGGCAGAAGCATACACACACACAAATTTTAATCGACATTGGCTTTCTGTGTATTTGAATTCTCCACGCCTGGTAGACTGCTTCAGTCAGTAACAATTTTTAAGTTCAAGCTAGGGAAGGAATGACAGAAGATAAAATTCCAAATGTCACAAATGAGTGGCATTTGTAATTCATTCAGCAGTTATAATACTCTAGAAGTCCCTGTTTCAAGACTTGACAGAAATACAGAAATGACAAGAAGTATCTGATCGTGAGCTTCATCCCTCATCCAAGCCACTTAGCATTTCCTCCTCCACCTTTTACATCTTCACACAGAAGGGTTCACTGACAGTCTCCATTATCTTACTCCAACTCTCTAAAGCAACTAGTCTTTGTAAGTGAGGAAGGTCTAGCTCAACATCTCCTTTAAATATTAAGAGAAAAAGAAACACCTATTAGCAACTTTGTCAATGCCACACCAAATTTAAAAGCAAGAAGGAGACAGCTGTTTCAAGGAAGAGACAACTCAGAGAGAGGTAATGGTCTTTGGAAATAAGAGATGTGTCTCCTGCTTGTCTCCTTGTTCTCTTCATAACAAATGGATATTTAAGACTAACGCTAGTCATGAGGGTGCCCTGCATTTTTATGCCATTCTATGCTCAAAGTGCCTTAGCAGCAGAATCTCTCACTTCTCATCTGATATTTTCCAGATGATCACCCTACCAGATGCAAGTAGCAATAACCTACACACTTGTGAGAAATCTACAGGAAGCATAGCACTGAGGAGTTCTTATATTAAAAAGACTTTAAAATCTGTTACCTGACTCTGTTTAGTGTAGACCTAAAGTGCAAGAAGATATTTGTCTGGATTAGCATCAATTCCCTCTCCCTAGCAGAGCACAAGCAAGACTGCTGTGAGAAAAGGACCAAAAGAAAATGTCTTACCCCATTGCACTTACAAACACTAGTCTCTTCTTTCTAAATGAAAGCTAATTGCAGATACGAAATCAAAAGAAATCACCAATTTAGATACAGATCACAGAGCTCATTACATATCTATGAAGACAGATTTTGGTTTTAAAGAGGGAAACATCCCTTCACATAAATTATGAAACAAAACGAAGCTGCCCGAGATGTGAAACCAAACGGTCCCTTGTATCTATACACTTAGAAACCAGAGTTCAGATGCTTTCCAAAAGTAGAATCCACTCCTGAAAGAGCTTTCTCTTAATGGCTTCACTAGCATTTCAGAACCAGCATTTGTTAACCTTGAGAAAGCAAAGATTGACAGGCTGCCTGTTTGTTTTGGGATTTGTCATTTGACAGAATGGCTACAGAGTGCATTTTTGTGCCACTTGATGCATGGCTGAGCTTCTCACCTCTGACTCTCATTGGCCATTAACCTGACAAAGTCAATTAAGAAAAGAAAATAAAATTTCATGTTATCACTATACCACTTGAAAGCATTTTTCCAACTTTTTAACATGGAGTATCCTAGTTTTGTTACCAAAATATAAAAATAGGTCATTGTTTAGGAAGTTGCTCACTTTGATTACTGCTGCAAACCTTGTTCTGCTTTTGAGGTCTACAACACAGATCTATTCCCTCCACCTTACTCACTGTATCACAAATGTAAGTACATACCAGTGGACAGTTTGACTTCAATATAGTCAGTCTACGGTCCCTAATTTTCTTGTTTTTTTTTTTTTCCTTGCAGATGAGATAGCAACTCACTAAGCTTCCAGTTCACAACTGGGAGTAAATGAAGAATTTTTTTCTTTACATCCTTTTTAACTGTGCTTGCTTTAAAAAGGTGCATGACTCATAGTGATTAAATATTTAACTATTTTACTAATGAGCTGAATCCTAACATGCAAGTATAGAAACACATGTCATTATGCCTGAAAAATACTACTCATATCCAAGCAGCTATTTTTTATTTTTACATACACACACACACACACACACACTAGGAATCTATAAGGCAAGTTGCTATGTCAGGACTAGTCTACACACACATTTAGTACTGGCAGTCTGTGTAGAGATATGTGGGAGTAGGGGCTTGGCTATGGTTTTATTTTTTCTTTTTCCTTTTTATCAAAGTAGTTGCAGTAATTCAAACCCAAATATGCCTGTTATTGTACTAGTAATAATGATGACATAATAGTACAATTATACCCTATGGGACTAGGCTACGCTGACGTGTTCAACCACATGCTCATTCATGATCACTTCAAAGGCAGCAAGAGATTGAAGATATTACCACACCCAACTCCTCATTACAGCACCTCTCATTTTGGAGATTACCACCCACAAAGCTGAACAACGGTAACCCATTGTGGAAGTGCTCAGCCCTATTCGATCCAACCAAATTACCACCAAAGGTGATTAAAACCAAAGAAAGCTTTCTGGGGCAGTCAGGTCCTGTAACAGACTATGAAAGCAAATGCAGTACAATCCAATTCTGGGCAGAGTAAAAATCTGTTGAGGGGTAGCAGCGAAGATGACTAATCTATCAGATGACTGCTTCTTAAGCTTTTCCAGAGAGACATGCTTCTGCAACCCTATCTACACTCTGTCTGTCCTAGCAGAATTTGAACAAAACAGCTTCTGTTTGTCGAGACAGCTTAGCTGCCAATTTGAGTTCAATAACTGGCTCTGAATTATAGTAAGCATGCCTAGACCTGTAGGATAAAATTAATTTCAGTCAAGTTGGTCTCAATCAGCTGTCAGGCTGATATCCTGCTGTCCTGCAGCAAAACGGTTGTAAAGCAAATGTAAAATGCTACTTAAAATACTTAATTCATTATTCAGTCACATCAATACAAGAGAGGCAGTACGTAAAATAAGGTCCAGAATCTCAGCTTTCATAGATAAAAAAAGTTTTCAAAGTTTTAAATTAAAAAAATGATATAAGAAATTAGATGTATTTCTCTTTTCGGTGTAAAGATCACTGAGGCCCATCACTGAACCCAAAGGCCAGAACTGGGACTTCTGTAAGCCATGTTCTTTCTCTGCTTCCATGCCTGGCTGCGCAAGAGGCTCCTCACGCTTCCTTCTGCTCACCTTTACACCACCTTATCTCTTTAGGCTGCAAGGTCTACAAGGGTAGGAACTTTGGAAACTTTTAGAACATGTGGGCCCTCAATCTACTAAGTGTTGTACTTGATCTTACAGGCAGAGCCCTTTGAATGGGCTGTAAACAAGAATAATAAGCACACAAACCAGCTTGTAAATTGTGTTGCAGATAAAGTTTCCATCACACTTTTAACTATCAAAAGCTAACAAATCTTAACTCTACAGTTCCACAAACACTTTAAGCCAACACTGCTGCCAAAAGAAACAATCTCATCTGGCCAAAAAAAGGAAAAAAAAAGGTTAGTTTGAACCCATCTGGGTTCTCCTAGGCAGTTATAGCTGCACAACATAGCTGCACAAATGCTTGTGTTGGCACAAAGAACAGAGCAGCAGGACCATTTCTTCAGGTGGCAGTGGCAATTTATGCAGGCAAAATTCTTGAAAGTGCAGCCCAGGTTCTCTGAAGGATTTATCTCACAAAGCCAAGTAAGGGTGGAAGAGCTAAAGATCACCCAATTTTACTCATAAAACTGCTAATACTCACCTCCCAAGAATGCTGCAAGGTTAAGTACCTTTGTGTTTGTAAGGCATTACAGACGACAGATTAGTAAATACTTAATTTTCTCTCCTCCCTTTTCCCCTGCCCTGGACACTAAGTATAACTCATTCCAAATTTCACAGACTAAATCAATGACTTTGAGCAGCTCCTAGAAGGTAGCTGTCAAGCTCCCTGCCTATAGGTCAGATGGAGGTTAGTCATCATATGCATGTTTTCTGATTTAAAACAGTTCGCAGCGTTGCAGGGAACATTGAATAGTCAGTTTATCTCTACAGCAAACCTCCTTTCTCACCTTGATCTGGGCAACAGATGCAGAGGGATAAAGTACAAGTAAATCAGCTCCTTTTGCATTCATTCCCATATAAACACATCCTGTCAAGCTGACAAAATCAACAGCGAAAGCGAGTGTTTCTGAAAGGTACCTTAATAAGGATGTTAATGGCATACTGGAGGGGAAAAAGGTCAGCCTCGGTGTCATTAGCATAAGGGAAACCATCAAAGTGAGGCAGTACATAGCTTGCTTTCACAGACTGGGTGTGAAAACAGGCATTTTGGTTATTTTGTTATTCCTTCAAAGTCCTGCTGTTCCTGAGTCTTGATTCGCCATCATCTTAAAAATATGCTCATGTTCTATGGCTTAGGTGGAAATAACTAATGTAGAGAACACACAAAGGTACAGGTCCCTGAAATCAATGAACAATTGGGATCGCTGAGCAGTGCAGGAGTTTTAGAGCATCTGTTTCAATGTTAGGTCCCTAAAGGCAACTTAGAGAAACCAACAGATCTTGCTCTGTTGCACAGCCTCTGATGCTGTTACCAGCAGGGCACATGGGCCACTGTCCTTGTTTGCAGACAATACACAGGACATACCAGAAATGTCGCAGCTCTCTGGGTTATCAAGACTTCTCCTATAGCTCAGTACATACACCAATTTCTTAGCTCTACAACAGGATTAATTTATTTTATAAGCTGAGATAATGAGCAAATGCCATTTTATGTATTACTAGCCACTCAATAGATAGCTCTAATAACCTCTTTCACATGACCTTTCCGAATACTGAGACAAAATAGGATTGGGCCCCATATTACAACAGGAACAATCCTAGAAACCCTTTAGTGCAAGACAAGTTTAACAGAACTGAAGCTTCAGTCATGCTGACATTTTTCATACTACAAAATAAATTTGATAAAAATAAATTAAAAACACTAAATGCGAGATAAATACAGCTTGGAGTTACATAAATCAAACTCTCATGCTTCCTATGTTATACCTAAGTACAATTAGACACTGTTCAAAAAACCTTCCTATTACACCCCGATCCTGTTAGTATTTATGCACACAGGAAGCTCTGCTGAAGTCATGATGACTACTCATATGCACAGTTAAACATACCGTACAACTGCAAGTCTCATGCCATAAAAACTTCACTTATAAATATAGAACCTAATTTGGTCGCCTATACCATAGACATAAAAAACCAGCATATAGAGTCTTTACTTTTTTTTACCCCTCTCTCCAAAAACCATGGAATAAACTCTCAGGAGGGTGGAGTTACCAGAGACTCTGCCCAATACAAACGAAACCCAGCTAGAAGTATTTTTTCTAATCATTGCTAAAACCAGAAATATGTTCTATATATAGAATTATATACATATGTAAACAAGCATATACTTAAATATATATGAAGAAATAACAGGGTGAGCTCTATACCATCTTTTCCCTTCTCTATGCACAGTCAGGTATCTGATAGTTTTTTTGCAGTGTGGCAAGGATTCATTTACTCATTCCCTTTCCAAGAGCAGCTAGTGCTCAATGCTGAGATGCGCTTTCCTACCATCAAAGGCAGAATTCAAGAAATGAAATGATGAAGCTTTTAGAAAGTGTATTCATAAACACTTAACTTTAGAAACTGCCAAGAAAAAGAAAGCCACCAAGAAGTCCAGTTGCTTTCAATTTTTTTTAGCCAGTTAATTGAACCCACTTAATCCAACGTAGGAAAGTAAAATTCTTCTTGCATTCAATTTAAGTTATTTTCTCTCTACTAACTCCTGAAACCTCCTTTCTTCTAAGGCATTGGCACTCACTGCTCTGCTGCACTACAATTACACCACACCTGCAGAGTTTATTCCAGTTTTGCCTACCAGGGGCCACTTAAAGCCATTCAAGAGCCACCAGCTAGTGACAGCTGGCAAACTCAAACCTGTCTCAGTAGTCTATCATATGTAATCAATTGCAAATAGAACTTCAACAGACTCATCCCATTATTTCCTAGCTAATTCCCCCTGGGAAAACAAGCCAGCAAGTTTCCACTTTGAATCATGAAGCTAGTTTTGCCCTGTCTCTCCTCCCCAACTCCTCCCTTTCCCCTCTCTTTGCATCAGTTCACTGCACTGTTTCAGTTTTTCAGCTTGGTATCCGTTATGTTATGTCAGCTGTTACATTACGCTTAAAACAATAGACTCCAGCTGGCTGAGGTCAGATGTGAAAACAAGGACCTAACAAAGCCAGAGACCCTCCAGTTATACTGAAATTGAGATACACACTGAATGTAGCACTTAATGACAAACTACTTTCCAGACATTTGGGCAAAGCATAAAGGAAACACCTGTCACTGCAAACATTACACACTAATCCAGATAAACCCTAAATTTAAAAATCTTTCTGTTCACTGCTTGGCTCTATACTATGCACCAGTATTTCACAAGTTTAATGTTTTAAATTTGGTTTTCCAAGATGGAATTTGTAGTACCTTGCTTGTCTATTAAAATATTAAATAATGAAAAATGTGCATCATTTCAAAGAAAACATGCTTCCCATGTTTCTTCTAGAGTTTACCCAGCAAAGGTTTTGAGTTTGACATGGATTTACACCCTAGAGATGTTTAGTCAAAATTTAACCCATAAGTAGAAAGCTTAGCAAAAGTGAACAATAGATTTAACAGTGAATGAAATACACTTTTTTCAGTGGTGATATTTTCTTAGACACACCTTTGAACAGATTTTATTGCAATGCAGCTATAAAAAAAAATAAAGAAACAAAACACCAGTATGCTATGTGATCCATGAGAGCAAACACAAGCTCTTTAGAACAGGTGAACTACTAACAACTCTGGGGCACATATTCCCTTATTTTTCAAAACACTACATGTAGTATAGATTGTAAATACTGTGAGAATTGTAACTGTATTGATAACAATTGTAATAATTTCTGAAAACTGTCATGCTACTGTAGTTCACATAAGAAAAGCTGTGAAGCTTGCTTAGCATAAAAAGGCAAGTGGACACTGTGCTCATTTAAGTCTCGCTGCCAGTGAGGGAGATCACCATGTCAGATCATGTAGGCCACCAAGCAGCCAGCAGAAGGCACCAATCTAACACCAGTGATTCGTGCTGGCTGGCAGTCTGTCACCAGCTCCATCCTGAGCTTCAGGAAGACTCTTCCCAGACTCTGCCTTAATCTTCAGAGTTTGAGCCCCAATAAATGCTTAGCGCTTCACAGCCATCTCATCCCAATGTACCGTGGGGATAAATACTAAATTCCAATTCCTTTACTTACAGGGATCTATTTGCAGACTTCATTTTCAGGTATGCCACCACAGAACTCCAGGTACAGAAATACAAGAGGATGGGTTGGTTTTTTTTCCCCTCATAGTTCTTAGAAAAGGCAGAAATGGAAATAATCAATTTTCTGCATCCAAGTTTATCTTCTTTTTATCTTTTTTAACTTCTTTTTTTTCCCCCACTGAAAAGGAAGCACCTAAGCCAATAGCAAGAGCATACCTGGGAGGACATAACATACTGGAAATTTTTCAGTGTGTTAACATGTTTAGTATCTTTTTTTTTTTCTCCTCTATGCAAATACTTGCCCAGTTCACTTCACTGAAAGCCTTAATTGTTCTCACTTTTCTTCTAAAAGCTACCCACATGATGAGAAATCAGGTAAGCATGAATTTTGTGGCTACAACCACAAAGCGGCGAGAGCTGTCCCTGGCAGCAACATTTACACAGCCCTTTTCTTCCACCTCCCTCTCCCAGAGTTATTTTTGTTGATTACTCATATAAAATACACCAAGCTCATGTGAAAAAACATCTCTTTATTAATAGTTCATTTCTTCCAAAAGATATTTTTATCTGCTTCAGGACACCATCCGAGGTCTGAATCCAGTCACCCTAGATGGGACACAGTGTGGTCCAATGTTGCCCTCTACAGATTTAAAAGGGAAACAAGAGCTCCCTTCTACGAGTGTTCGGTTTTCAGCACATGTGAAAACAAAAACCAGCTCATCTTTCACTTACCAGTTTTAGCATAGTTTTCTTCCATATCTCCTCTTCATTCCTTCCTGGCATTCCTTTTCAGGTCAGGTTTCATTTACACCAAACAATAACTACAGGCTTGGCTTGGCTTTTCCTTTTGGTTGGTTGGTTGGGGGGGAAGTGGAAGATTATTTGTTTTGTGGGGGTTTTTTGGGTTGGTTTTTGGGGTGTTTTTTTTTTTTGTTGGTTTGGGTTTGGGTTTTTTTTGTTTGGCTTGGGTTTTTTTAAGCCCATTTCATTAAATTGGTTCAGCTGTCCCTAACAGACCATCCAATATTATTTCCACTTCAGAAGCATCTGATTTGGCTCCTCAGACCTCTCCAGAATGGACATAAAGCAGAATTTAAACTGGACTAAAAAGCATGTTCACACAACCTTCTGAACCAAATTAATTAGCCTTTTGTAATATCCTGTCATTTTTGGCCACTTTTAGAATGACTTTATTTTTGCCCTACAAACTGTATTGCTCTGGAACTGGTCATTTGATTCAGCCTCTAAGTCATATCTAATGAACTTCTGTTTCTGTCGGAACTCGTCTTGACTGGATAATGAAACAACTGAATAAGTACATTCATGCTATACAGACATTTTACACGAATGACTCATTTCACGTCTCCTTTTATCAGTGGTGCTCAGTGACAGGATGAAGACCAATAGCCATAAACCAGAACAGAAGAAGCTTCACCTCAACCTGAAGAAGACCTTCTTTACGTTGAGGGTGGTAGAGCACTGGAACAGGCTGCGCAGGGTGTCATGGAGTTTCCCTTCTCTGGAGACATTCAAAACCTACCTGGATGTGTGTTCCTGTGCAACCTGCCCTTGGTGGCCCTGCGTTGGCAGGTGAGGTTGGACTAGATGACCTCCAGAGGTCCCTTCCAATCCTAATGATTCTGTGATTCTGTAATTATATCCTTTTAACATCACATTTACATTAAACACATAATTCTCCTATACAGAGCAGGGGAGTTGACAAGGGACTGCTTTGCAAACAGCTGGAACAAGTTAAGATGTTACTACCAGCAGCATTTAAAACCATCACAGCTGATTTTGCAAAGAAGCAGATTAGAAGAACTCATATTATGTGCCAGCCCAGCTACAAACATCAGAACCATAGACTGAAGCACCTGGGTTCAGATACAGAGGAAGCTCCTTGTTCCAGCTATACTATCCCCTAATTAAAATGGGGAAGGGAGATTTTAATTTCTATTCATATTTCCTGAACCTTCGAATCACTCACATTTGGCCTGTTTACTACAGAATAAAATGTAGAGAAGCTGACATTAAATGAAAGCTGCGATTCTCAGCTTCAGCTATCAATGAAGCGACCCCCTGACAGGTCTATCTGCAGGTCCAGCAAAGGAAAAGGATTAAAGTCCACCACACATATCTTCTACACCAGCTGACCTCACTCTGGGTCAGACTGAGGCTGCAAAGCCAAATTTTCACTTTCTCAGTTACAGTTGTTCTTTAGAGAGAGTCTGTAGACTAGATCAGTCTGTAAAGCTATCACTGGGCATCCTTTACAGATATTAATCCCATTTAATTCTTTAAAAGCATGAAAAAGCACCAGTGTCCAGATCGTAAGTCTCTGCCTTGGCCTTCTCAATCAAAGAAGATAATCAGGAAAAAAAAATAAATAAAATGCTGGAGCCACTTTTAAACTATTTGAACCATTTATTCTCTATGAAGACCATCTTCAGGATCAAAAGCTGTAGGTATTTTTCTCTTTCTTTCTCACAAGACCCCCAAGACACTCCAGCAAACAAAACCTAAGGCTTATACGCAGAACTAAAGATTATATTAAAAAAAGAAATAAAATCTAGATTTCTTGTAGGCCTAGACTTTACGCCACTTTCTCTTAACAGCAGGAATAATTTCAATGCAAATAATGTAAATTTTGATCACCCAAAATTATTACCATTTATCTTAACTGATAGTTTTTTTTAATGTTTAATAATTGTTTAATATCTTCAGTAAAAAGTGCGCTAAAGTAGAAAAGGAAACAGAAAGCTGGAAAGAGCTTATAATTTCATTATAAAAACATAACCTTCCTTTTTTTTTTTTTTTTTCTCTTTGTTGGAATCAATATTGAAATGAGATTCCTACCAGAAAATAGCTTTTTCAGACACACTAAATATCCCTTGGTTCAGCAGAATATTTAATCCCCTTGGATCAGGCACTTGGATTTTCTTAGATCATGCTGAGATAACAGCATTCTGCTGTGTTCTGGCACCATAAAATCCTTGCTTATGAAAATAAAAGAAAAATATGGCCTCTCTGGGAGCATACATCTCTGAATTACTTTTTTCCATAGTTTAAATATAGTCTCAAAATCAATTTTTACACAGATATACCACATTCTCTTTAGGAGTCATGGCAAAAGCTCTCCCACACCAGTATTTTCAATGGGCCAAGTGTACATATACCCTTCAAAATGATACTACTTTCTCAGTCTTGGCTCAGACTCCAGCTCACGCTGGTCAAGTGCCAACGAGTAACTGGAGTCAAACCCCTACAACAGCACCATCTAGTGAAAAAAAGATAAACACATGCAAATTTAAACAGTTTTCCCTGCTTTTTGGAAACTAACAAAAGGCCAATTCTCTCCTAATCTCCCATTACAACTGCATTTAGGTATAGCTTTCATCAAGGCTCTTTGCCTTGTGAAGTGAGGTGACAAGTAGAGAAAGATTCAGCAGCTAATTGTAAGCTTTTTGTCTAAAACTGGAACACCACTTGCAACACACATAAACTTTCCCTTGTTTATTTTTCCAACGTTAAACTTGCATTTTTCTTGTTATGAAAAATAGAAGCATTTTAAAATGTTGTAAAATTATTGATAACATATCTTCTATTTTCTCCCCTAGTAGTGGGAGGCACTATTATAAAACAAGCAAAATAAAAAATAAATAATATAATCTCAACAACTTTTTTAGCTCTTATTTTCATGTAATTGTAATATTTTATATGACTGTATTATTGAAGCATAAGATTCTTGTTCATGAAAATGGGCACACAGCTTCCATCTTTAATGTGACCGGTATCCTTGGTTTCAAAAAGACTTTGCTGAAGTTGTGTAGGTGCTCAGATCTTTCACAGGGTCAGAGCACAGGGTACGTGCAGGATATAAAGCAGTATAACTCTTAATTGTGTTTTCAAGGGTCTTGTCTGAATATTTTTTCAGTCAAGAGAACAGATTCTGTACTTTTCCCAACATGCATTTTAATGCTATGCAACTCACAAGTGAGTTGTAGAACAGATTTTGTAACAACAGCAGTTTGCCTATAACATACACATGCTTTTACAGTAATTCCACTTCATTTGCAAGATGATTCAGATTTCCAGTGCCCATGCAGTAAGCTCATCTAATCAGATTTGCTCCGTGGGGCTATTCAGCTCAGCATACCCATATGCAAACTCTAAGCACTCATTTCCAGACATTCAGCATGATAGTCACTTCTTGCATTTCTAAACCTATGGCTACCTGGTCAAAGTCTCCCTCCCACCAAATTACAAGAAGTCCACAAACCTGAAACAGGCAAAATTTCAAAGCATGACACTGCACATTTGATACCACTAAGTACTTCGGCCTTGTATTTGATGCACTACAAAGTATAATTCATTTAGAGAGAATTCTACTCTACATAAGAAATTATGTCAAAAATAAAAGGCAGTCTGTTCTTGAGAAAACTTCAGTAATTTTCCCTTTGGAATGCATGTAGGGAAAGGTTCTCGATTTTATAATCTTCAAAAGAAATTGCTAACGGTCTGTGTTACTTTAATTATTTTGATCTCACGGAGCATATACTCAGGCAACATAACTCAAGTTCGATGGAATGATTTGTGGTCTTAGAAACTTAGAATTCTACATGGCCAAAGGTTCCCTCCTTCTCACTGTTCCAGTTAAAGCCAAGCAGAAAAGCCTTCCTCAAGATTCCCATACTCCTCCTGGTAGGTTGTTGCTACACTGCTGCTCCTTTGAGATCTCTCTCAGTATTTGTAGGTGAGCTAAGAAGGGCAAACAATGTCCTTTCATTGTCTGGCTCCAAATTAAAACTATTATTGTGGTATAACTAAAAGGCCCTTTGCAAACAAAAAAGAGAAATTAACTCCTACTGCAAAGCAGTAGAAAGAGTGCTCTCCTAAGCTTTAATAAGTCTCCTTACATCACTGTTCGGGTTAGAAGCTTGCGCTGTGGTTTTTCCTGTTTTGCTTTTTAATCCCTGTATGCTGTTACACTTTCTTTGCATTTTACAGTTTCTCTTCAACCAGCCATCTGTGATTAACTCCCCCTTCAACAATTCAGTTACATCTCATTTTTACTGCTTGTAAAGATACATTAGAGGTGAAAGTAAAATCTTAAAATAAGAGCAAAATAGGAAATTTTACTAGGTAGACACTAACAAGAACCAGATTCTGACATTTATACTTGCATTGCAAGGTGCCACAACTCCTTTGAAAGTCCCCCAAAACTGGACAGAGCAGAGAACTGACCCATCTACTGCTGTGTACAGATGGGTCACCACAAGCCCCTTAATTTTCTTGAAAATTACCATAGTTAATCCTTTAAGAAAACAATACCAGAATATGCCATTACTGAACAAACAAATAACTGCTGAATTCCCAAGAAACCGTTACAGTAGAACTTCAATGTTAAAAGTTGACCACAGTTTCTCATGATATAGAATAGGAACACTCATTCACACTACTTACAAAGATAAAACAGACACCCAATACATAATGGATATTACGTATGTAATCCTGAACGCACTGCATACATATTACACTGAATGTATTATGCACATGCAGACAATATATACTGCATACAGTATGAACATACAAAACTGATTGCATGATTTCAAGGAAGAAAGAAAACATCACTGGTGATGCTGTCACCGGAATTTATTTCACTGAAAAAAAAAACCCACACATGTAAAACATTATAATATATTGCAAAGATAAGTGAGATATCATCACAAGTGAAATTCATCACAGAAATTGGTAGAAGTATCCATAAGTAACAGTTATGGATAATTAAAAAAAAAAAAAAAGGCCAAACAAACAAAAAAACAAACTGAAAGAAACGCTTGTATAGACTCTCTTAGCTGGCAACTAATTATAAAGTTACACCTATGAGTTCAAATGTCTTCCAAGTCAGTTAAAAGTAATATACCAGGCATGAAGAAATAGTATGTCTGACAAATTAATATATATTACGTATTCTTATTCATATTAGGTATAAAACCTTAGTATACTGAATAGATAAAATAACAAAAATTATAATAATTATGTGGGTTTAAAGTGAATTTTTTCCTGTTAATAATGATACCATACATAATAATATTACTGATGCACTGCTACAAGAATATTGAGCAAATATTTAAATTGCTAGTTAGCATTTTCTCAATACAGTCACTGTTTTGACAAGTAAAATAATGGTCACTTATTTACAAATACAGGGAAATCAATGATTTAGCAGGGAGTACCCTACCACAGACATACACTGAGAACAAATGTATACATTTTCTGTATGTTTAAAACCATGCTTCTCGAAATTCAAAACTAAAACTCTTCAATGAAATCTAAGCTGGCAGTACAGTAATACTCTCAGAACATTTCTTGCTACATATCTGTTGCAGCACTAGTGTACTATAAACAAAAGGTAACTATGACAGGTGGAGCAAGTTGTCTTAACCCTAAAGTCAATGAAAATACATGAGTTTTCCACTTGTGAAAAAAATACAAATCTGACATCAGCTAAAAAAGAGGACTTCCACTTAGTTTTTTCCCCCTCTATGGTGAGGTGTCTGGCCTTCAGTATGACTGAAAAATGGATTAACCTGAGCAATATAAGGGATTCAAGTTTAATTAGAAGAGCCATGTGAGTTAAACACCACACAGATGTCGTCAGTATATGCCATACAAGAGTTCTGTGCTACCATGACTTCTGGTATTTCTTTGGCTTCACAGACTTGTTAGGTAAAAGCAGAAAAGCCTCTTGTCAATTCAACCATAAGGAACATTCTGCTAGATACGGTATTAACTCATGAGATCAGAATTTGCACATTAAGAACAAACGTACATCAATGGCTTTAACGTGTACATACATACCATCCAAAATAACGTCCCTGTAGCGAGAGCCGCATACTGTTCAATTGTAGAAAGCACGCTGAAGATAAGGCATATCAGCACAATAAGGAAGCTGTAAATAAATAAAAAAATTAAAAAAAGAATTAAAACCCCTTATGTAACAGTCTAATAAGAACCTAGAGGGAGGTCAGATAATTATGTCACTACAAGTTACCTGTACATACACACAAGTCATTTGTACTGGATTATCTTAAAACACAGCTGGTAAGTTTGAGTGATCCTGCTTCATGTTGGGGACTTTATTTCTCTTCAGACACTAAATTTTTGGGTTGGACATTAACAAATGAAACCACACAACATTATTAGCTTTAGCCTACTTCTAAACCTTGCTGTTTCCTAGCCCCTCCAGAAAACAGCATTCCTTGCTCTTTCCCGTTGTAGGGGCTACTACAGCTGAATCACCACCCCACCCCCAACGTATTTCAAATACTTGCATTTTTGCTGTTCCAAATTCTAAGAAACTGCAAAAGAAAAACCAACTAAGCCAGAATTTAACAGCCTCTGCCCACACTGTCTTTTATAACCAATCCCCAAAAGGCCCCAGATAAATAAAATCTAACATGTGGCATTCGAAACACAACCTAGGTGTGATTCCGTTTTTAAATAAACAAAACTTCAAAGCAACTATCAGAGAGAGATAGAGACTAAACATAAGGGTTTGTTTCCTGGTCCCCCCTGCCCAGGTGAGTCTTTAAGGAGAGCGTCCTGGTTCTCTGGAGAGTGTTCAGTGGAGGACCACAGAGATGATCAGTAGTCTGATCCTCTCATGAGGAGGGATTGCAGGAGCTGGGCCTGTTTAATCTGGAGGAGACTAAGGGGGGATCTCATTAGTGCATATAAATATCTCAAAGGTGGTTGCCAGGAGGATGGTGCCAGGCTCTTCTCAGTGGTGCTCAGTGACAGGGCAGGGAGCAATGGCCATAAACTAAAACACAAGAAGTTTCACCTCAACATGAGAAAGAACTACTTTACGTTGAGGGTGGCAGAGCACTAAAAGAGGCTCTGGAGACATTCAAAACCCACCTGGACACGTTCCTGTATAACCTGCTGTAGGTGGCCCTGCCTTGGCAGGGGGATTAGACTAGATGATCTCCAGAGGTCCCACCAAACCTAATGGTTCTGTGATTCTGTAAGATTCTGGACTGCTGGGGAGTTGCAGCAAACTCAGCCCAACTCCCTATAGCCCCCAGAAAGCCTCTTCCCCCAGATGGAAAGCAAGGCTACCCAGCCCCACAGCCTCTGCCTTCAAACCCCTTCCCTGAGCAGCTTCAGCTGTACCCACCACCCCACAGGACTGCTGCTTGCCCTAAAGGAACATAAGGCATTTGAGAAGCAAAACATTTAACACTTGAACTGGATGCTATCCACTATACACTGGCATAGGCAGCTTCCAGTTCCCAAACAACTGCGTATTTCTTTTTAAAACATGACAAGAGCAGTGAACAAGACTTAAAACATTCACTTATTAAACACAGAGCTAGTCGTTAGGGAAATTTTTCACAATTCTGTTGAGACAAGCAATATCGATCCTTTGGACTTGACAGAAACCTGCTACAAAATCCAGCAGCTAAATCATTGTGTGTCCCCTGTTACAGATCTCCAAAATGGTTAATCAGGGGGTTTTTTCCCTTAGAAAAAACAGCAACAAAAAAAAATTGATGTAATAAATAAAACTGAGCTTAAGAGGAGAAATATTAAAACCAACCATCAGTGGCTGCAAACTGACATAGCCTTTATCTTTTTCACATAAGTGAGAACTTGACTGGGTGAATCTTCTGAAAGGCCATGTGAGTCCAGTGCACCCACAGACAATTGATACTGCAAACACTACAAAATTGTGGAGAGGAGGTTTGTAGGTAATTAGGTACAAAAATCAAATTAGTAAGCAATAATGAACTGAAGTTAGGGAAGAGATTATCATATATCAACACAAACACACATGATAATATACCTCTACCTAGGCAAAGTATGAATACGTGAGTGTTTCCAATTTATCTCTAAAATCCTCTCATTTTACCTTCTATCTCTTAACTTCAGCTATTCTTACATAGAAGGGAGGTGTTCAGACAGGGGTATGCAAAGATGAGCCAGTCATCTGAACCATAACATAAATATTACCCAAGTGTCCAGCCCTTCTATCTGCAATGTTCCCACAATTGCTTAAGACCAATACACATGACAACATGAACATAATACGGGTTCAGTTTCACAGAGGCAGCTAATGGTCTCTGGACAAAAAGTCCAGCATACATGGAAGTGCCAGTTCAAAGCAAAGAACAAGTTGCATGGGATGGTGCAAGCTGTCCGAACACACCTTGAGCAGTAACAGTTAATATTTGTTATAT
>JANHGB010016961.1:16947-30005 GCA_026283785.1 Coracopsis vasa
ATAGTAAACTTGTTAGAAGTGTAACTTGGCCAGTATATCCAATATATGAACCCACAAGAGGGCACCAAAGCAAAGACTATCCCATTTCTACACTTTTCGTAAACAAACGCAACTGAAGAGAACCTAATAAGGATTGAAGGTGTGTGAGAGAACCTAATAAAGATTGAAGTTTGTGTGCCTAAGTGACAGGTAAATAAACTTAGGGTAAATCGTTTGCCAAATCTCTTTGCTTGTTACTATTAGTGAAACTGAAGGCTGACACAGGAAGTGCATCAAGTGCCAGTCACCACACAACTTACTTTTACGGGTTTTCATGCACATGGACCTGTTTCAGGCTTACTAATTTTACTAATTTTGTTCCACCCCCAGAAAAACCTCTTGAAATTTATTGTTGTGCTCTTTCCAGGTTGAAGCACAAGACACCTTCATGCCCACAAATACACATTATCCTCAGCAAAATGAAGATGTATAGTCAGATATTGCTTAGTCAGATAGGCTGAGTCTCTTGGAAACCAACAATCTTTTATCTCCTGAAACTCGTTGCTTGTTTACCTTCCATGCGCAAATGAGACCATCTTCAAGAAAGGAAGCAATGAGTTCAGGTGGTCATCAGCTCTAATCTAATTCCTACGTTGTGGAGCCAAGTAAGCATTAGAGATGAGGTGATATCATGTGAAGTCTTTCATATTGCCTGTCCCAGGTTACAAAGTGGCATCTGCCTGCTTATAGATAAGTCATAGATACTGCATCAGTAGATTCACTCAAAACCACTTGGCTTTGTGGTTAACTCAAGTCTAACAGTTCTAGGTTTCTTTTAACAGCAAGAATGTTGCAAACCATTTTTATCTTGTCCAATGTCGCATAAGAGCTTGCTCAAGTCTGCTCTTTACTTTCAAACAACTTTTATTAATTATAGCTATTAATCTTGAAGGTATTCAACTATTAGTGCCCTTGCATACAGGGAATACTATTTTAGCTTATACCTTCTGGATCTGTGCTCTTTTATTTTTGGCCTGAGGTCAGTGCCTAGTTGCAATTCATCCTCTCTGTCTACGGGAGAAAATGACAGAAACTTAAGAAAGAAAAAATCTGCTAATAAAAGAAAAATATTTTCATTTCTTTTATGTCTTTGGTACCATTCTACCTAAGCCTCCTTCTTGAACCTCTGTTTGCACCTTACTTTTGGGCAACCGGATTGCCTCTCTTTGAAAGTACAGCTTTGCTCAGTCACACACTCAATTAGTTACCAACTGTGCAACTTCCTCATCAAACTTGTAACTCTTGGGGTGGGTTTGTTGTATTTTTGTGGGATTTTGTTTGTTTTTTACAGAGTAAATAACTTTTTTACTGTTTAGCTTTTAACTGTGATGGGTTCCATAGGTAAAGAAAGGTGGGAAAAAAAAAAAGAAATAGCCTCCTCTAAGCATACAGCTTTGAGGAGCTGGAAGGATGACACTGAGAATGAACGAGTGTGCAGGTTAAATATGGGCAGATTCTTATCTCAATCATCACAGTTTTCAAACTATAATGTTGCTACATACCCAGTTCATGTTAGTTCATTAAAACATGTAACAGCACCATTATTTCATATTTCATCTCCATAGCTGACACATACTGACACGCACTTCTCAGATGGTGAACACAAAGGTCAATGGTATCATAAAAGGACATTTTCATGCAGCTTTCCAGGCAACAAAAGCAGTTATTGAAGTGAGGACTTAGACTGACAACTTTAGGTAAGACACACAATGAAGACAGGAGATCACTTTTTCACTTTGTCATATATTCTGTTCCACCCTAGGCCAGAGAAATTATTCCTTACTTAATTTTCATCAGGAAAATCCTGATGAAAAACCCAAGAGGTTTAATATTATTACAAGTCAACATAAATCCCTAACCACCTCACACAGTACTGCATAGTCACTTCCACGGTGCAGCTAGGTAAACGTTCGTACTAATCCATATCAAGTAATTTCATACTGCAGCTAGGCTCCAGGTCTTTCTTGTTCTTTCATTCAAGGCATTTTGGGATTGCTTGAGGGGGAAAAAAAAAAAAGGTAGAAGTTAGAATTGGAATAGGTAGAACTCGTGGAGGAGGATAGGTGAGAGAGGAAAGGACTCTAGATGATAAACAGCATTGCCACGAAGGTAATACAGAAGAGGAATTTGGCTTATGGGATCATCATGAAGGTGTAGTGTCAAGTAAAAATGTCTTTTAAAAGTGAGAAACTCAGATAGAGTTGTTTACTTTAAAAAAGGAAATGGGATTTCACCAGGCGGGGAAAACTTTTACCCTTAATGAAAACACACAAATAAATAACCTGTATGCGTAAGTCTTATGCTGAACTCTTTAGCAAGTCTGAACTGAACACTGGAAAGACACTTATTCTGTCATGACTACAGACTACCGGAGCACAGTGCCAGTCTACTAATACAAGACTAATGAGCATTCAATTATACAGCTGGTGGACGTCAGAGTCCTCTGTCACTTCCTCTATTAAAAAAAAAGTGTTTGTTTTTAAGAGAATGTTCTGGTGAAGGTCCCTGATTAGAATGAAGGAGTCCGTTATTAGAATGAAGGAGCTCTGTACTTCAGTTCATCTTTGCCCATACCTTGGTCCAACTTTTAAACTTCTTGAAACTCATGTATTTTTCTTCCAGAATATGTCTGTGAGCTCTCTAATGCTTGAATGAAAATTGTTTAACAACTGCATTAGCTGTGCTGCCTAACCAGCTCAGCTAACTTGCTCAAGAGAGAATCATTTAACTTCTGAAAATATATAAACTTTAATTTGGGTCCATTAAACAGGCCAAAGTATGAAAGAAAAAAATATACATAAATAAATAAAATAATTACTGTACCATGGAGTTAGAAGAGAACAGCAACCTGTAAGTAATTTCGTTCTGATAACAAAAAGAGAAAGGTGGGGGTTTAAATCTCTAGCCATGCTTCTCAGGCTTTTTGCATGGTTTTCCTCTAACGATCTGTCTTATCTTTTTCTGCTTTGTTTTTAAGGCAGAGGAAGGAAGGAAGAGTACAGCCCCTTCCCATCTTCCAGCCTGCCTGTGGCATGAAGATGCCCAGCAGAAGGGGAAGTATACGAAGCATGTTTCCCTCCAGGAGCTGTCTACAAGAGTTTCCTGTACAATGCATGCTTTCTCTCTGCTATGTTCTACACAGGTCAAGCTAGTAGACAGATCACTATTCTCAGTTGTCACTTGCCATCAAAAAACTGTAACAGACAAAGTGTGAATGCTTTGCGTTAGTTTAGGTCTATCAGATCGAGCTTCCTGTTAATATGTATTTGTTCCAACCGAGAGGCAAAGTACAGTTGGTGCTTCCTGAAGGAAACAATGGCATAATTTTTAACCAGCTCCTTCACTCCTTGTCAAAGAAATTCTGTCTTCTAGCTCTCATCTGAGAAACCAATTTTATTGTACAAGAAAGATCATACACATTACAGTGCAGTCTGATACCAAAAAAAACAGGTTAGCTATACAGCTAAATAAGCAAGGCTTCTGTCACACTTATGTGGCTCCTCTGGAAGATTTAGAGTCTGTAAAAATAATTTAAATTATGGGCAGTGTACCAAACACACAATGAATCAAAAGTCATTTAGGACACAGCATTAGAATTATTGCAGGAAAGGCATTTAAGGTCTTGGCAAAGGGTATGATTGCAGAAGAAATGCAAACCAGACGTCAAGATGCTTCAAGAGGAAAGGTTAACTGCTTACAAAAAGCAATGTTATTGCATCCTGCGACAACGTATTAGTTCCTTTGAGAATAGGCATGGTTGAACAGGGAAAAGATGATAGGTACTGTGTAAGAAACTGGAAAAAGTATATGCTACATTTGAAACAAGTGCATGACCCAAGAGATGTGAACCACTGGACTGCAGAAAATTCATCAGGGATCCTCAAATGGTTCATAATGAGCTTCCAATGTGTCTGACCATTAACATGAAACCCCGACAGAGCAATATGGCAGCCATGGAAGGAGCAAGTGCACAGGCACAGTGGGGAAAGGAATGGGGAATTTACCCAGTGCTACAAACCAAAAGAAGTTTCGCACTTCTTTTCACACACACTTCAGGCTTAGCAAAAGAAATTTCATTAGTGCTCTTACTTTAGAAAAATGCAGTGAATATACTATAAACAATGAAAGATTTTCTCTATTTGTGGTTCGATGAAACACTACAAACTAGGAGATGTAATTTTTAGAGCTTGTTTTGTTTGCAATATCTGATCCTCACTTTTTATCACTCTAAAATACCTTTAGGAAACCAGTACAATCCTGTGTGCTGTCCTCATCCTCTCAATTCCACATTCAGGTTTGCTCCAGTCCTGCAGCACCCCATCATTCAAAGCAAAGTGCATCATCCAGCAGCATATTCCAAAAGACTTCACCTACTGTGCACTCATTGCCTGCAGCTCTAACACACCACAGGATACATCTCAAGGTGAGCATCAGTGCTAGATTCAGCCTATACTTGCTTTAATCCTACATACAAGCAATAAGCAGAACTGACCCACAGCTTTTCAGCTGCCAAGGCCAAGTCACTTGGTGGTTGCAGTACCAGCAAAACAACAGGTAACGTCCCTCAAAAGGCCCCCAAAGGATTTGAGGCTAAACTACCCTCACGCTGTGCTATTGTCACAGTGAGGGTGGACATCTGCCTTATTTTACACAATAGACAGATTTAGGCAAAACCAAACACAAGTTGCAAACAGGGGCTTAGGACAATTCATCAGTCACATACCACAACTGAAAGCAAACGGTTTGTTCTTATTGTAATGGAGGATTTTCCTTTTTATTAGATAAATTTTCATTTTAATGAATGGGAAAAAAAGATAGGAGGTAGGTATGTTGTAGAAACTATGTACCACAATAGAAGCAGACGTTGTTTTCTAGATGGAGTTTTATACAGCTCATCTGAGAGCTCACTACAACACTATTCCACTTTTCTTGTAAAACCAGATTCAAGGCAGCAGAGTTCAAAATAATTTAGTATCCAAATATTAAAAGAAAAATACTAAAAGTTTTGAGACTTTGTAAAACCCAGTGTTTGAAAAATTGCCAAGCTTAGATTATTGCACTGCTTTGCTGTTATCAAACCAAAATTAAATAAATTTTTCTAAATAAAATCTGTACCTTTTTTTCCTTAAATGAACTTGAAATTACTTTCCTTAAATGCACAATACTTCCCTAACCAAGCAACATGGCTTCTTACGGCTTCTCTTGTTAGGGCTGGATAGACTTTATTTTGATAGTTCCATCTGGCAGAGCATTTTCAAGAGCTGTATCTATTACTCCTTTTTTTTGTTTGTTTTCCTATTTGCTTTCATCACAGCAGTACCACTACAAATCACTTTTCCTCCCCAATTAAACACCAAAGGACATTGTATTATGCCTCCTAAAGTATATGCATCCCATAATACTGCAAAAAACTAGACTCGGTCAGCTTTTCAGCTCACAGAATGCTTTCTTAGTAACCAGCTTCTGGATATGGCACATAGCCAAATGTGGTACTTAGATGCTGGCTGGGATTAAACCATTACACCAAGTAAGAACCCTATCCTACACCAAAGACATAAACCAAGGCAGAATAAAGGAAACATTGTCTTCACACCCAAGGAGAGTGGCACTACCCCACAATGTTGTACAACTTAGTGCGCATAAACTCATATACTAATTTTATTGCAGTACAAATCAGGACTTACTCTTCTGTTCTATAAAGACATACCCATATTGCTAGCTCACTAAAAATCCACCAGAAGAGGAAGATAATATTGACATTCTTGGCAGCATCCTTTATCTTTAGTTGTGAATAGAGTGAAACAGTGATGAGGACTAAAAAGCCACAGATACATAAGCATATAAATGGGGGAGAAGTAATCACACCTTGAGCTTTTGACCTGGATAGATGCCTAATAGATATTACTGAAGTGACACCAGATCCGAGCAACTCTGGCCTACCCCCTCACCTGATCCCCCAAATGCCTTTTTGTATTCCTTTCTTTTGAAACAACTGTGTCTGAAAGGTACTTTCATCAGTGCTGGCAAGTAAGATGAAGACCGTGAGAAAGATCTGAAGCTGGGATAAGTACTCTCACCACCGTTTCCATTACGATCCTCTGCCTTAAGTATCTAAAGGTATCTAAAGGTACAGTTGACAGATGCTTTCACAGAAATCAGTATTGCCACCTTATTTTGAGCTTTTCCACATTCAGTTCTCTCCTGCACCTTTCTAGGGGAGAAACATGGCATGCTTAATGCATCACAGCTTTGACGAAAGGAAGAGAAGCTATATGACACGTTAACGTTCCTAGGGTGAAAGCAGAAGAATTCAGCAGATAGACATACTTCCATTTCCAGAGAGGAGAAAGTGTTTGATGGAGGAGCTTGGAAGCTATGGCAACTTGGCCATATCAGTTTGCATTAAGCATGATGGAAATTTTCAAGTGCCCCTGAAGGAAGAGAATGAAAAGAGTGTAGAAAGTGACAGGCAGTTTTTACATTTACAGCGATAGAATTTTTCTGTAAATACAAAAGTCTCTATAAATAAATGCCAAAAAATACAGAAATGCTCAATACTCGTTTTATAAGAAAGTTAATATTCCAGTATATCAGTGGTATTCCTCCAACAGCAATCTATTTACCAGTCTACAGCAGCAGCCATAGGTGGTGTGACCACAGAAAGCTGAGAATATGAGTGAACCCAGATTCACAGGGAAAATTAGCATCTTTTAAAATGAACTAATAAAGGTGAAAGGAAATTAGGCAAACTCTGAAGCATTAAGTGGAAGACTCGCTTGACTTTAAACTTACTTGTCTTTTCCAGCCATACCTGTCAGCCAATGTACCAAACAAAAAAAATCGGATGAAATCCTAATAGGATACTAAAGGAAAGCAATACAATTAAGAAAGAAAAAAAGTAAAATTCTCTGCCCCAAAGAAAACAAAGTAGCATTGAAAGAAAAGTGTTCAAGAATATCACAGTCAGCTCTGAGGCCTCCATGTTACATTAGACAATTATTTACTGTCCAAAATACTTCAAATAGGACTTCAAACTTGTACACTCAACTACCAAAGAACTTCCTTGTAAGAAAAGTTAAGATGAAGTAAGCAAAGGTGTGAGATGCTTAATGCACTGAACTTTACAGGAAGGGCTTCTATTCAGCAATACAGTGGCTCTACATAAGTAACAAAAATTCAGCTATTAACTGGACACACAACCTTGCTGTAGGCACAGTAATGGTCTCACTGCTAAAGCTGCCAGACACGCCCTTTATTTTTCCTCTCAACAAATTTTTCTGTAGGTGGAATTTTAAAAGACTTGCCTATTTATAATAATCACAACATTTAGCTATAAAAATAGTAGTTGATATTATAAACATTAGTATATTAATTTACAGTGTTATCCCCAACCAGCACTAAGTAAAAGCATACTTACTATAACATCATACAAGAAAAAATGCATTAGCATGTGAGTACCTATTGCCATTGTCAACTTCAGCTGCTCAAACATCATGCTTCCACTCAAAAAAACATGCAGCATCTAAACATTTCTGAGAGCTCTTTTGATGCTGCAGAATAAAGGAACCCTATTTATTTTGTAGAAGAATCTTAAATTCTCAGTCATGTAACTTCAGTAGCAAGGATTTCTCAAAATTCATTTATGAGAAAGAGACCTGAGAGATGGCAGCATTTTGTGGCCCACAGCTTTAGGAAGGGAAAGCTAGCACCAGTCCCTTTAAAGTCAGGTGCACAACACCAACTTATCTCCATGAGGAGCTGGCAAATATTTTGATATATGTGTAAATGTTATTTTCCACTTGCAAATGAGATCTCAGGTTCAGCATTCCAATGGACAGATTTTATGTATTTTCTTAAGATTCCCAACTCTGGAGGTCTCAGGACTAGCAGCAACTGTGGTGGGAAAGGTCAGTGTACTCGTGCAGACCAGCTGCTTAGGCTGTCCATCACACTAGCTTTGAAGCAATTAAATGAACAGAGCAAAGAAAGCCTTGGATGAAAACTCCCTCTGAACATTGTTATGCTTGTCTATCTCCCTGAACTTAAAAAGAATTGTTCCTAATCTTCATCATTTAAGGCTGTAATTTGACACTATCCTTTAACACGTAGTTAATCTCATTTGAATTCAACTGGACATTGAGCACTTGAATAAATGCTTGCTAAAATTGGGTTTCACTCAGGGTAGATTCCCGCTCAAAAGTGTAATTTCATTGGAAACAGCGGGGAAAGCTTAGCTACGAAATTTAGTTTAGGATTATTAAGATCTTCCAATATTTCTCATACTTCTGATATATCATTGCAAGGCAGTATGAGGAAGCAACGGTGCAGTGCATGGGAGACAGCACACTTCACAGTCTACTATTCCTGTGTTAACAGACATAAGCCACAGATTTCTGTCCAAGGATCTTACTAAGGCTTTCAAACTATGCCTAACAAGTGCTTGCTAACAGCATGGAATACATTTTCAAAAACAGTGATACAAGTCAGAAAAAGGAAAAAAAACGTTTAAATTCTATGGGACATTAACTGACTTGAATAATAAATGAAATTTCAGTTAAATGTTATCATTGCAAGGCCTGACATTATAAATAAATGTTTGAATATGAACTTCTTTCAATTGCATAGAGGAAAGCATGCAGTACATCTCCAACTTTAAGATGTCAAAAATACTAAATTACATTTAGGACTCAAAAGAATTCCACCTCATTTAAGCTTTATCAATACCAGAAGTATTAGGGCATTAAACCATAGTACATATTATTTCATACTACATATTTCTTTTTAAAGTGCCAATATTTCTAAGTATGTACTTACTTTTTTACGTGGAACTCTGCAATGAATAGTCATCATAAACATAAATTTGTAATACACAAAACTAAGTACAAGATTGCAAGCCTTTATTAGAGTCAGACCTTGAAGAGCTCTCTCCGGGAAGTCACTGTTTCATGGCTAAACTGCCAGGAAATATAAAATGATGATTTTCTGTCAAAGTTCAGTGCCCTTGATATTAAGTTGCCATTTCAAGTGTATGTTTAGAAAGTGTCAGTAAAATGTATTGATATGATATGCCAACATATTAAGAACATCCATTTGAGTAATGTATGACCTCATGGCAAAATTATGCTTTAAGATACTATTCTTGGCCCTAAACTACTAGACATTTTAAACAAGTATTAACAACATTGCAACAGCATCCAAAACCCTAAGAAAACTGCAGAGTCAAGTCTACCCACCTATGTGACACTGCAGTAAATGCACATCTTTCCACGTGCGTAACTGGATGCCAGTCACAATATTCAGTAAGATACTCTCCAGAAGCCATTTATTTCATGGTATCTATTAATTCTACTTGTTCAGTTTTCAATCAGGGGAATTTATTGTTTAGAACTACATCCTGTAGATTCTGGCAGCAATGCACTGACAGTTAGAAAAGCAGAGATGAAAGCTGAAGAGTGAAAAACGGTACCACAGAATAGCCTGTCAAGAACATGAAAGTTTTTGCTTTGCTTTTTAACAAACGAGGATTTCTGTGGTTATAATGAAAGTTATTAAAAGCAGTCTAATATTTTGAAGGCACTTCTGTAAGTGCATCATAATTAAACAATTACATTTCACGTGTCTCAGGTAATCCATACAATTCTTCTATATAAAGACCAGATTTCCATGTAAGTTCATCATGCAGGAGCTCAGCCATCATTCTTTTGATTAGATTTTCAACTTAAAACACCTTTTGCACACGTAGCTCCAGTCACAGATGCTAATTGCTTTTGGCCACTCAATCTTTATTGAATTTAATAAACTACAGTCAGGTGGAAGATTCATGATCTTGTTCTGTGCTAATCGATAAATTTTACAATAACTAAGAGGAGGTAAAAATTATGATATTAGTCACCTTGCAAGTCACAAGACAAAGAAAATTACAAAGGACAAAAATTGTTGATCTTCCTATTTAAACTGCAACTTTAATGAAATATTTATTTCTTATTATTTCACATTATTTTAGCAACAGGCTTGCCCAACTTCATTTTTAATGTTGGTTTGTGGTTTTTTCAGAACGGGCTAAGAAGGTCCAATAGAGTTCAGAATTTCAGGGCAGATGATGCAGGAGTTACTCTTCATCAATCTCAAAACCCAACCTGCAATAATTAACATTGTTTTTAAAGACACAAAGCACTTCAAAATCTGCAGAAGGCTGAGGAACACCCGTCACACCAAACAGCATTAGAAGAGAAGCCAGGAGTACAGCGTAAGCCTGAAGGACATGGTTTGATTACGGACATTATTGAAACGGCACCTGTGCCATTGGAGAATACTTTCCTATGAAGTTTCACCTTCGTCAGTACAAACAAAAGCATTGTTCTACTTGGAAAGACTTTGGCAGCAGATTTGGGAAAATAACAAAGTATCTCTAATGTGCATAGCACATAACATTTGTTTCATACAAGATGGAACAGAATTAATTTCTTGACCAGCCGACAGGATATGCTTAATTAAAACAAAAAAAAAAAAAGCAGAAGGGAACTTTCTTAGTCTATGTACTCCCTTTTTCCTTCTCCAAGCAATTGCCTAGTTAGATTCCTGCTCTGGGCAGTCTGTGTGCAACTACCACATGAAGCGACACTGAGTGCCAGAAGCTGGATACCAGTGAAAACCTCTGGCTTTTACATTTCTTAGATATTATTTATATTTTCCTTAATTTTTATTCAATAAGTACTGTAGATGGTGGCACAGATTTTGACTATCTGCTGCTCAAATGGCCACAACCATTAAAAATTATAAGTGAATAAATAAATACAGAACAAGTTCCTATGCCCAAGGCATCTTTCCCGTAAAATAATCACTTTTAGAAAAGAGAGTATTACAAACGGTCTCAAAAAAAGAACCTAAGGACAACTTATTTATAAGACTTCACATTTCCAGATTTCCTTTTACATACTGTTTCTCATTACTCAATACATACCAAGTGAGATCATCATAAGAAAGTCATGCTACTGTGAGGTATCCTAACCTAATCCATTTATGTGAATTCTTAATTGGGAATAAGGGTCAATTTCAAAGCATCCACCTCTGACACAGATTCATGGAAGAACCGTATTTTGTAATAAAAATATATTCTTTTCAGTGGAATTCTGGCTCCAGACCTACATTTCAGCTCAGAAAACCCTAGCACTGCAGATAAAGAAATGTAGGGCACATTAGCAAACAAAATATTTAATTTCTGAGCCGTGAAGTCATGAACTCCCTCAGCAATAGACTTTAATAAAAAGCTCAATTATACTTTACAGTGAGAAGCTCCTTTATCCAGAACAACAATCCCTGAACTTAAAAGTGATTAATGAAGTTTTTGTGCCTTGCCCACACTGGCACAGAGACACATGCCCACTTAAGCATAAGTTAAAATAATATCACTCCCACAGTAAAGAAGAAACAGGCTCCTTCTTAACCAACAAAAATCACATGTTCAAAAGATTTTTTTTTCAGACACTGACTCCAATAAATAAGGGTAAATAGTCAGACAAATTGTTGCTGTTCCCTTTCATGACTAAGAGAGAAGCATAGGAACAGTTTGGGGAATAGAAACCATCAGAAGTCGAGCATTCATGACAGTCAGGGTTAAAAGGGCTCAGTGAAGAAACAAATGAAGCCAGTCTGGAGTAACACAGGCATGAGAGGAAGAAGGAGGCTCCTGAGGGAAGACTCCAGCAGATGGCCCCAAAGCAGCATGAAGTGTTCTCAGAACATGTAATTGAAAATAAGAGCCACTTCCAGCAGTTTTCGGCAAAGGCAAGCTGAAGTCCCAGCTCTAGTCTTGTCTGCTGACACTGATGAACTAGAGAGACACTCGTTTCAGTAAAATGAGTGAAAGCTTTGCTTTGTTTATGTATTTATTTTTTCAGAACATAAATTAATACGCAAAACTAAATCTGGTCAAAANNNATCAGCACTCAAATAGACATTTATTTTTAAATTCAAATTTTCTAAGCACATGTTGTCTATTTTTATCCTTCCTTCTTTCTGGCTTAGACAATAAAAAAGACACTAATTGTCTTAAAAAAGAAAAAAAAACAAACAAACAAACAACAAGCACCTTTTCCCCTTCCCTTTTTCCCATAAAAATGGAAATTTTACATTTCAGAGAAAAATTAGAATTGCCTACAGTAAGTTTTCTTTTGAGACAAATTCTTTTATATTGAAATCTTTTTCAATGGATATCCTGATCCTGCCCTTCCTTTGTCATTAAATGTCATTTCAATGTGACAAAAATCACCAGGTTATGGTGCTGCACAGCTTTGTAAAAGCTTCTTCCATTGTGATTTAAAAACTTCAAATCATTGTAGAAAGCATTTTAGGCAGACATTTTCCAGTAATAACAGGTCAGAAAGAGGGTACTGCACATATTTCATTATATGTCATTAGTCACACACTTCCAAGGTTACTTGTGTCAAAGCTCTTTTAAGAAACTTAGGAATGGTTTCTCCTACAAGAACATCTAAAAGGCACATGCTCAAAAGCAATGCATTCTGGTTAAAAATTACTGCATTCTGAAATGGGGCTTTCAAGTGTCTCATGAAAATGTCCTACTTAAATCTATTCCTTCGGAAAGTTTTTTCATTAATCACAGCTGAAAACCAAACTGGCCTTTCTCTGTGTTCAGGAAGGCATGCTTGGCTCCAGTGCAGCCGTGACAATTAATGAACTTGCTGTCTTAGAAAATAAAAGGTTTAAAAAGAAAGAAGTTTCCAATTTTTCTATTTTATTTAATGTGACAATGGGATAAAGAGCAGCAGATGCTAGCATATTGTCTGGTTCACCACATATATATCCTTTAGGCAGACATGTCTGTCACAGGGTAAACAATAACACTGTACAGGGGCAACTGCACCAGTTAAAACACAGTCCATAAAAAGTGTTTAGAAGTCTTGGAAAGCTGATTTTTTTTTTGGGGGGGGGGTGGGGTGGTTGTGTTTTATTATTGCTGAACCATGAGAAATGAGAAGGGTTGGAAGAGAATTTTGTTT
>JANHGB010016961.1:30105-43930 GCA_026283785.1 Coracopsis vasa
AAGCTGATTTTTTTTTTGGGGGGGGGGTGGGGAGGATTTGTTTTATTATTGCTGCACCATGAGAAATGAGAAGGCTTGGAAGAGAATTTTGTTTTCATTATTAACAATTAGCTTGTAGTTCGTTAGAAAAGAAAAAACCTATTCATAAAGACATATTTACAGATTACCACTCTATGCATGGTAAACCTACACATACAATAATACACATACGTAATGATTATGGAGAACCTTAGAGCTACCAAAGCAATTAACAAATTAAGGATGGCCATCTTTTCCATGCTTTGCAATATACACTGTGACAAGATAAGTCTACTTCTAGATCTCTTAATTTGCGTTGAGATCTCCCATTCCATGGCCTTCCCCACTTAGTACTTTAAAGAAATTCACTTTTATCCTGTTCTCTTACTATACTTTTTCCTAAAATTCCACCACCTTCTTATTTGCCAACTACCAACTAGTCATGCATTAAAATCAGATACTCCAAAAATATGTTATAAACCAAGAAGTTGAAGTTCTGCATAACTTCTACCCCAATATACTTCCTGATCTCAGGTAGTTCCCTTATTCTTACAGACTGACATTTACTAAAAGCACATTGCATACTATATATCACAGGTTTGCAGGCACAGAGGACTTCTTTGGTCAAATTAAGCCTAGAAAAAATACTGAAAATGGATACTAGCTGCTTTCTAAGTACATGCAAACTTCCACTTCTGTGACCTATGTAGCAATTATTGTCTTCATTTGCTATCAAAGAAAAAATGAACAGCAGAAAGATTAAGTAATTTATACAAGGTCATAAAGCAAGTCTAATGCAGAGCTGAAGATTGATCCTCAAGGCCCTGGCTTCTAACAGTGAGTCTCTTACAGTCAGATTTCCACATGCTGGCTTGGCCAGCTTTTCTTATCAAAGAATCCAGCAGGCAGGGAGAGAGGAGCCTCCAGTCATTCACTGATTTAACTGCAGGCACCACCAAGCCTGGGTGCAGATATTGCAGGAGATGTTTCTTGCCAGCTCAGCAGAGACAAAGACAGCTGTATCCCAGCAAGTCCAGCACACCCACCAGCTTGCTGGCCATCTACCCTGGTGGCCAATGCTAAGCACGCTGCTGATCAGTACTGTCAAGTGGGAAAGCCTGAAAAACTGGGACTACACTCAAGAAAGATCCTGATCCATTCCATATACACCCCTGGTACCCTCTCCTCCTTGTCTTCTAGAGAAGGAGTCCAATAGGGAGGGCAATCCCTGCATTCACCCTCAGCATAAGTGAGACATCCTGCCTGAGGGTATGAAGGGTGTAGGAACGGTGTAGGAACATAAAGATTAAAGGTTCCCACCCTTATTTTTAACATCCATCTCTGTATTTTCCGTTCCTATAAGAAACACCACTGACACCCCCACAATGCAACACTGATTATAGGCTGTTGTCTCCCATCAGAAACTGCTTAACTACTTTGTTATGACAACTAGGAAGAAATTTGACAAGCTATGTAAGTGTTTAAATAGTAAGACATTTACACCTTTTGGAAGAGGCTTTCAGAGAGTTGCTCATAAGCATGGTAGAAAGTATTTGCTTGATAACTTCACTCAAAGGAAAGAAAGCAGAACACAAAAGTTGATAAAAGTCCCTAAATTGACCTTATGACATTGAGAAAATGGTACAGAGTGGATAAGCTGAGGGCCTTCCAAAAAACAAAGTCAAGCCACAGAGTTTATACCTGATACAAATTAAAAGGAAGACACCACTGGTAATGGTAGCAGAACAGTGAAAGGGCAAAATCATCCAATTTAGTGGAAAATAAATCATCCAATTTAATAGAAGTTGCTGACAGCAATAAAGCCATATCTAATCCAAACCCAAAGTAATACGAACACAGATATACCAGTATTTGTGCACATCATAAAGCAAAAGAGGGGCTGACTTGCAGTCATAACAATGTATCATAATACAGCATTCTAAGGTGTTACAATATCACACAGTACCAATATAGGGTGATTAGCCACTGTCTTGTCTTCACTCAGAATGTAGTTTAAGGCTTAGATTTGTTTTGTGTTTAAGGACAGAAAGAAAGCAGGATTAAAGACTTTAGCCATACCATTTGTTCCATCAAAGATTAAGCTTTATAGGAAATTACTGTATACCTCTAAAATCATAGTTCAAATTATGTTAAAGTCTATTTGTCTCAGTTCCATAAACCAATGTTTAGGGTTAGGTGATCAGTCAAAATTTATCTTTCCTCAGCTACATGCCTCCAGGCTTAGAAGGTGAAAGACAGCTTAGTTGCTGGAACTGCATAGAGCCTAAAAGGGAAACCACAGCATACCCATATGCAGGCACATACTTACATTTTATATCGCATTTCCTTTAGAAACTGAGGGATTATCTTACTCTCTAAAATTGCAGATTGCTCTTAAAAGTTTTATCTCTTGTGGTCTATCATCACATCACCACATCACCCTGAACACATTTTACATTACCCATCAAACTAGACAGGGTCAGGCCCTGTTACTGCTTCAGCAGGAGACAGCATGTGAATACCAGATGCCATAGGCTCCCAAAGCTTGGCTGGAGTCACCACTTGATGCACTTGAAACTGGATGTAATGTCAAGGGCATCTAGAAGAGCTTCTACTGCTATATGCTTACTGCTGAATGGAGTGGGTGATTTAGTGGCAACAGAGACAGGCATTCAGTGCCCTCTTTGCCTCAGTCTCACTGACCCTTCTGCTCAGGTGCAAGGTTCAAGGAGGAGATCAACTACCAGGATTGATCAACTAATTGGGATTGAGTTAAGGGTGACTTGTGAGAACTCATCCTATACAAGGCCATGGGACCAGACATGTTACCTCTGAAACTGCTGAGAGAGGTGGACTATGTCACCATGATTTGTCATTCTGAGGGTAACAGAGGTGGGGTAAAGGATCCCCTGACAACTGAAGAAAGGTTAATCTTGCACACATCTTCAAAACAGTCAAAAAAAAAAGATTACAGCAGAGACTTTTCTCTATGCAACAGAGCTGAAAAAGTCAAAGCCTACACAGCCATTTTCAGTGTCCTGCCCTGGCTAAGACTGCCACAAACTGTAAGCACTCTCATTCAGCTCTACTGGAAGTTCACCCTCAAAAGTGATATCCACTGAGCCACAGACACAAGGGCAAGAAGCCAAGAATGGAGCAATCAGGAAAAAGGAAATCCCTTGCATCACAAGATTCATCTGTCTGAAACCATCTGGAAATTGACTCTTCAGGATATAAAGTTCACAGCATACTTTCTAAAGGAATTCAAGCAAAAAAGATTCACAAGTTTCCTGGGCTTTGACCCAGAATAGACTTGAACATCCTTCTCTGGTTCGATGTAGTTCAGAGGAAGATTTAAGTGAGAGGTAAAAATTTTCCATGCTAAGACAGACAGCCCCTTCCTCATCAAGATAGAAGTCCCTTCCTCATCCTTCTCCAACCAGTTCCAGTCAATCCTCCTATTTCCAAAAGGATTAAATCCTGCCGTTTCATGTCTCCGGGGTGATAAGATGAACAGAATTCCAAGAACCCTAAAATCATGGAGAAAGATGCAACAGCTACTCCCTTCAAATCAGAATTTTGGTGGAGTACTATGAGCAACTTATTAGCCAGCCTGCTGGCATTTGCAACTTTCAACCTTTTTTAACTTGAAAGACACAGAGAAATCACGGTGCAAGACTCATGATGCTAATGAAGTTGCACGAAGTCCTAACAATCTTTTCCCATAAGTTTTTGGAGTTGCAAAAGTGATTTTTGTTTCCACCAGCAGAATGACTTTCCACCTTGCACGAATGAGTCCATTAGATTTAGTATAAGAATAAAGCCATTGGTGCTTTTACCTTCATCCATGAGCCCAACACAAATATAGCAGGAAGTGATAGTCACTCCCCTGATCTTCCTGTGTGAAACAGTATTTTTCAGTCCTCACAGGAATGAGAAAAGAAAAATATGCATTATTTTTTTAGGAAATGGTTTGATATTTTTCTTTAAAAAAGTTTCATTTGTTGATGGCAACCCCCCACAACAGCAGCTACACTGAAGTGTCAGAGGGGGGAGAAAAAAAGAAAAAAAACAGAAAAAAAAGAGTCCACATAATGTGCTTTAAGCACACACTCTTTTAGCAGCAGAAGTTACCAAAAGGTCTTAAATGGTAGGCTTCCAAGGACTGTCTCTATCATGTTTTGAGGTGACCATCATACACTGACCAAATCCTACCAAAGAGATTTCAGACCTTTCCCAGCAAGTTGTGGGATGTAAATTCCGTCTCTGTCATGACTTTAGGTAGAAATAGTTGATGATAATTTTCTTTTCTACCCCATATTCTAGTCTTCTAAACTCACTTTTTTTCTTTTTTTTCTCCTGCTCTGTCACTGCAGCAAAGGGAACAAGCAAGTACAGAAAAATGACCAATTGAAAATATTCTTCATGGCCCACTTTCAGTAATTCAGAAATAAAGAGAGAAGCAGAAATTTTCAGAAAGAAAATGCTCAACATGGGGATATCTGGAGGTTTGTAATATGTTTTGAATTTTAATTAGCTTCCTAATGGTATTTTTTAGAGTTAGGAAGTCTTCAAGCCAGGTTAAAAAGAAGTGCAGATATAGTCCAAAGGGGTGCCCTCAAATGTTCATTTTTCGGTATTTCTGGAGACAATATCCAGTATTTCTGGGAAATTAATGGAACTTTCGATCAATCAAGAAATTAATTCATTTAGAATCACAGAATCATAGAATAGTTTGGGTTGGAAGGGACCTTCAAAGGTCATCTAGTCCAAATGTCCAACAATGAGCAGGGACATCTTCAACTAGATCAGGTTGCCCAGAACCACATCCATCCAATTTAGTTTTGGTTCTTTCACTGCTGTTGTTTATTCAGTCTCTCAAAGTAAATTAACTTCTTTGCACTTTTGATTCTTCTTGAAATAGATAACCGAATACTCAAGCAAATTCATCATTTCAAAGAGAGTTCCACTTTTACACTATCAGCTGCAAAGACACCACACACAGAGTGGCTCAGAGAAGAACGAGCTGAAGTACACACAGATACATTATAGTCGTAAACTGGAAAAGACAGCAGCCATGGATTACTCCACTGAATACTGGCAGCCGCAATAGGCTCTTAGGTTTGCAGATGCAAATGACAAATAGCTAAGGGCACGCTGTACTTATAGAGGCAAAGGGGGAAAAAAAAACCTTCCAAGCCCACAACGCAAGAGCATATCCATCTGCAGAATGCCACATACATTTACTTCTCCCAGGTATGTTGACAGCACTCAGTAACAACCCAGTTTATATGAGCACACACCAGATGAACAACCCATCCTATCATCATGTGCTATTGTTCACACACAAGAGTTCTTCCTAATGCCATTTAAATACTCAACATGGAAACTCTTGACGCAAACAGCCTTTGTTTCTTCTGCAAAAGATTTGTAACATTAACTCATTAACCATAAATATTTAAAGTGTAGCTCCTAACACTGTTTCCCCTAGACCACTATGCTGCTGCTATGAAGGTGCCGCTTTCAAACTTGTGTTTTATCTGAATGGCTTTTTACCAGCGGTTCCTAAATAAGGCAGGGAAGCAAGTCCAACACGTTCAAGGTCACTGTTTGCATGTCAGATTGCACTGATGGTTTTAACTGTTGCAGTTTCCCACCTTGAGAGGACAGGAAGCTAAAGGTCTTCTGGGTAATCAAATGCACATGTAGAAACAATAAAATACACCCATAAAAAGATGAGTGCCAAGCTTATTAACGCAGTCCACTTTGCCAGAAATGGCAGCTAGCTCTAACTGTTCTTAGACACCTTTTGCCCATTTTTTTTTTTTAAGTACAACAGGGGTGCAAACAATCAATGGCCCTAAAAGCCATCACAGAAAAATAATTCAAAACAAACAAAGAGAAAAAGGACATCTGAAACTTCCAAAGTGTCTGTTATCTGCATGCTGCATTTTTCCTTATTCCTGGAATATCATGTTTAACACAAGATGGATAATGAAGGGTATGCTTTGTTGTCATTTCTGCATAACATCTGTTAAACTAAAAATGTTATGAACAGGTTATCCTGAACAACAGATATGCCAAGCCAATCAGAAGAAAGCAAAATCTTTCTGAAGGAGAGTTTATCAATTTCTCATGCAGCTGCTTTTCCAATACACCATCTCATTGTTGTTTTCACTTGAAAAGACACTTAGAAAACTATTTGCAGTCACAGGGGACAATAATGAAGCACAGGGACTCCACTGAACTAGACATCCTATAGGCACACCCAGAATATAAAGATACTCTCTCCTCTGAGGAACTCTAAAGTCTAAGAAAAGAAACAAAACTGCAAAAAAAGAGGCAAGCAGGGGACTGAAAAGCACCACCACGGTATTTGCTAGGGACTGGAGGGATTTCTATGTGTCATCAAGTACTCTTCTAAGCATCACATGACAAAGACGTAACAAAGAACTTGAACAAAAAGGTAGCCTTGGGAAGAATACATCTAACATCTCACTTCTTCAGAGAAGCTATGAGAATTGATTATCTGTTCTTCCCCCTCAAAAATGTTGCAAATATATTTAAAAAACAAACAAATAAAACCTAGAAAGTCTTTCTATAGTTTTTAGTCTTTCTTGATGATTGGGTTTTGGGGAGGTTTTTGTTCATTAGCTGAAAGATACAAGAGTTTAACTTGAACGCATACTCAAAGTTCTTCAAAGAGAGGAACACACGTGTGTATAGCTTACCTAAGGATATTTTCACTTTATTCACACTGTTGAATTTTTTCTTTTGAATTTTCAATCATTAGCATGCATTTATTTTGAGGGTAAATTGACAGTTCTGAAGAAAAAGTTTCTCATTCCAAATTAGGGGTTTAATTAATCATTACATACTAATTAATTTCTCATTTGCCTGGTTTGAGTAGCCTTAATATATACTTCTATTATCTGCTATTATTCTTGACTTTGTTTCAATCCTCCTTTTAAAAGTGTCACTTGTTTCATTAATGTAGGGAAAAGTTTGCAATTGTTTGAACTGAACATCACAATATGCTTGGAGATCTGATAACGAGACACAGGTTGCTAGCATTTCTACTTGCTTTCCCTTTTCTCTTCCAAAGTATCCTCCCACTAAAAGAAAAATGAGAGAACAAAATGTAGGCCAAACATAATTAAGTTTCACTGGCCCCAATTTTATGTTACGTTAGAGGAAAAAAACCAAACAAATAAAAAAAACTTTCAAAAATTTTGAGTCAATTTTCACTATCAGAAGACTGTCTTTACAAGAGACTCAATAAGGTGTGCTAGTTCTAGAGTACCTGAAATATATATAACCATAGCTGTTCAGACTAGATTATTTCAATGCAAGTTTTCTTCCTTCTCCAACTATTGTTACCGCAGCTATTGTAGACCCTGAAACTAGATTTAAACATAACAACTGTTTCCTATTACCCCAAAAGAATGGGAAAAATAAAAAGAACTGTGTTGTCTAAGCAGCAATAAAAATGGCACCCACACTTCACGAAAAAATCAATTAAAAACCTGTCCATTAAACACAATGTATTATTTATACTCTAAATACAAAAGTACAGCTTCCTGTAGCAAATGAAATTACTATGAAAAATGAAAGTTCATTTGCTATCACTGCCTGAAGCTTTGCTGATACAAAAGCGTACCAGAAAATGAACCATTGGCCAGCTGGGTTCCCTGGTCCCTGTTTGCATCAGGCACTTCAAAGGATACAGCCTTGAGAAGGACAGATTTCTCAACCTTATCTTTGCCTCAGTTAATACATCCTCAAGTGAAATATTTGGAAAATATCACTGAGTTAACAGCACAACAAAACCATTTTTAGTTTGACACAAAAGGAAGAACATTATTTTCTTCTGTTTCTGGGCACTTTCTTTCAAACAAAACAAAGAACAGGTTCACACAGGGACTCAAACACTGTCTACATGCAGGAGGAAACAGATGATAGTACTGCCAGTGTTTAGGAGGTTCATACACTGATAGGTGATGTAGTCTGAGGCTCTGCACCTGTAGTACAGCACTGCAATAATCCACGAGTGAGATCTACAGTTCCCATTCAAGTACTTCAAGAATTTGGAATAAAGATGCCTTTGGATTTTAAGATGCAGTGATGCAGACAGCAAAGTATATTTCAGCTTAGTATGGTTTCAAATGTGTAACAGGAGAGAAGGGAATATGATGATTAACCTCATTTAGAATTTCACTGCAATTAATTGAAAGTTGCATGCATATGGGAATCTATTTGCCAGACAGCACAGAAATTTACAGCACTAAATTCAATTTGAGCTGAGGAAACTATGCCAGTCAGCAAGAATTTAGCCATACACCTACCCATGCTGGCTTCTACATGCACAACACAAACACCGCAGCAGTGCATACACAATACCCAATCACCATCAAGTAAATGAACAGTTACTACATTATAGGAACTCATGTGTTTTAAAGAGATCTGAGAGAATGTATAAACAAAAATTAATGATGGGTTCTGGCCTTCTTTAAGTTTAACCCTGGAGGAATATTTTTCTTGGAGGAGGGGTCAGTTTGATTTCTGAGGCCTCTTATTTACTGAACTTTAGAATTACTAGAGAGATGGCTCCTGCCAGCTGCCTGAAAACCACATAGTAATAGTGGATTCATAAAAGCCTTTGTCACACACCTGCATTCACAGCTTTTAAACAGCTTGAGAGCTAGAGGATTATAAAGAATGCAGACAGCAGTCTTCAGGTGTGGTAGCTCCATTCAGCAAACACCAAAGAGGCTTTCCAAGCTTTTACACCCCTGCCTCAGCCTCTAGCCACATACTAGAACAGAATTTCTGTGCTGTGGAAACACATAACAAAATGGTAAAGAAAGAAGGATAAACAAGTACCCTCACCGTGTTACTGCACTTATCTGGCCAACAGTATTTGAGGAAGTTTGAAGTGCTCTTCAAATAAGGATATCTAGACTTAATAACTTTCCTGTTGGGTTAACTGTGCCACCACACTGAAAACTCACCTGTTTAACTTTGCTGCTTTAGCTGGCATTACATGAACTTTTGCCCCTTCTTCACTCTGCATCTCTCCTTGGCTTTCTATTTTCTCTTGTTTTTCCTAAGATATATATCACAATCAGCAAAAACATGCCTTTAGCAGGCCCATACAGAAGACCCAGAGATCAAGATGACTGAAAACAAATGAGAGTGCACGTCAACAGAGGATAAAGTATGTTTGAGTACTTTCTGAATGAACACTTAAAACAGTGGCTTTTGATTACTTTTTTTTCACTCAACAGTTCAAATATTCTACCACACTGAAATAAGCAAGAGTCTGACCTACAGGGAAGAACTAAAACTGAAAAAGAAGTTACCACAAAAAACAAAAAACAAAACAAAAAACAAAAAACAAAAAAAAAAAAACAAAAAAAAAAAAAAAACAAAAAAAAAAAACCACCAAAGCAACTAAAACCACTGAAAGCAAAACAGATTGTTATGCATAACTCCCTGGCAGAACTCAAATTGATTTGTTCAGTAGCCTGGAAGCTCCATCCCGCTGGCTGGCCTATAGGGCTCCACCTTCCCTAGAAGGCAGGCTTCAGCTCACTGGGCTGGCTCCCGGCAAGGTTCCTTTCATAAACATCTGCCACTAATCTTCTGGTTGCTTATGGCACCTTTCATTCCATGCACTACACTCTGCTTTAAACAGGATGTGTCCCAGCCTTAGAGAAGATAGCTGTGCCTGAGGCTAGCAAAAAAGGAAAATTGTTGTGGAGGCCATCCCATGCTACACTTCATCAGAAGACTCCAGCATGATCCCCATTATTTATTGCTTTCATTGCACCTAGTAACCTCTACCATAAAGCAATGTGGTTTGGTGGTAAACACCACAGGCACACACAAAAAAATTTAAAAAAAAAATAATTAAAATTTGAAAAGATGGCAGCCTGACTGCAGTTTAAAAGATCAGCTGTGCTCAAACCAGATTACAGAACATCTAATATCAGCACAGGCCTGAGAAGGTAAAGACTTGGTGCCTTTCAAAAAATGTTTACATTCAGCCAATAAATCTTCAGAATATACACTCAGTTATTACCAGCTACGTGTATGATACCTTCTGCAGAACTGGTATTCCTTGAACTCCCAAGAAGTCTCCTGGCTAACAAGACTGGTTATCTAGATGCATTTGTATTATATACTGGGTTAGGGAGAGATTGACCAATCTAGAAACACTGCAGGTATTAAGCATTAATATGTATTAAGCTTTTTATACGTATACATAATAATACATATTAATATGTATTAAACTTTTCAGAGTTTATTTCAACATCGGAGCTTACAAGCAGTTCAGAAAGCATTTGGTTGTCAAGCTGCTGACATTACAGAACTGCTGTACTGGGTATTTTATGGTAACTACATAGCAGAGATCCGGCATCTTTATTAAAAGCCACTCCCGTTTCATGAGTAACAGGAACTTCTTAGTCCAAACAAAAATGCAAATCAATCCCCTGACTAGAATTGTGAATGCTTAGAAAGATTTTGCTCAAAAGGTAAACATTTTCTATTTCATGTCAGAGAAATAAAAGCTAACAAATACAAGGAAACAGTGAAAGAAAAATAAAATGAGAAGTGAAAAAATACACACCTATCTATTTAAACAAAGTCAACAATGTAGTAATGCTGCCAGGGTACTCTGAACTAACAGACTTGAACTGGTAACCACTTGGAAACTGACTGATTCCACCTCCTGCTTCTGTTTAGTCATGTACAGGTAGCCAGCCAGTAATAGCTTGGCTATGTATTATCCCAGTAGGAGCAACAAAAAACAAAACAAAACAAAACAAAACAAAAAAAAGAAAAACCCAACATTAAAATCCTGGCAACTGGCAGTCACAAGGAAAAGCAGTTTCCTTCCACTTCAAGCATGGACAGAGTTTAACACAGCAAGTAAGCAACTGCTGTAGCTTCTCATTGCTGTTTTTTCTAACCTAACACACAACCGCTCTCCCACCAGTCCAAAGAAGTTTAGAAACATACACACACAAAAAAGGAGGGAAAAAAAATGCTGAAGGAAGAATAATTTCAAATTAAAAAGGTATACATAAAAGGAAGGAAACGGAGAAATTATGTTTGTATGCTACTTCAAATACCAGACATCAAAACAGCACATTAACAGACAAACACATTTGTAGGAAAGGTAACGGCATCTATTCCCTAGATGTACATGTGTGGCACCAAAATAAAGATGCCCTTGTTTTCACCTTTTAGATGCCAGCAGGAATATTCTACACATTATTTTCCTTCCCTTCCCCAATTCACCTACATGTCTTTTGGCAACAGTCAGCTGTAAACAAATTGCCCATGAAAACAACCATCTTCCTTGACCATCTCAACAAAAAGGATGAAGCATTAAACACAAACAGCCACACCCACACTCCTGGTCAAGTCTCATTTAAAGACTTTCAAAGTTGCTAGAGAGTGAGTGAGCACAGCTCTCATTTCAAGTCACTGAGGGACATTCCAACATATCTTCCCTAGCCATGTACAAAAATCCCACCTGCATACCACACTGATTACCCTGGGTCACAGCTGCTATTTAAGGGGTAAAGCTGAGATCAGAGAAGTGGCTTCCATTGCAGCTACTCCTCATTAACTAACTGCTGTCAATCTGCTCCTTAGCAGCTGCAATGAAGTACACAGTTCTTCCATTTCAGCTTCTTGCGTGAATGTTTTTGTTCCAGAGTAATTTTCAAACTAAAATCCAAGGGGAGGTCTTATTACTCTTGTTTAAAAGTAGCTCAGATGCACTTTTAATTGCATTTAAACACTTGCTTGGCATTTCAAAAATCTGCACATCTATCAGTTGCTACTGATCCAGTTGCAGATCCATGTGGAATTTGATGCCTGCTCAAATCCAGCAAGCTAACTTCAAAACAACATAAAGACATCTCTCACGAGCAAAACCATCTACGAACATTGATGCAACTGTGACTTTAATATCTCTGGCCCAGTTCCCTAAAGGTGGCATGAATTTTGGTTTTAAGTGGGTGGCATAAATATAGAACCATTCGGTGGTCACTAACTTTGAAATTCGTTTTTACATAAATGAATAAGCATGAACACATGTTTAAAAACGCAATCTAAAAAGATTATGTGATGCAGAACTTAGTTTCAGCAGCAATGCAAAATAACTGCAATATAGCAGCATCTGTAGTTCAGGAAAAAAAAAAACACAACCTACTGCCTAAAATCCAAAATCCTAACATTGCACTAAGCATCTCCAGTTATTCTTAAGACTCCATTTTGCATTTCTTTACCTGTTGAATTCAGTTGTTCAACACAAGTGTTTCCTGAAAACAAAGTATTTGCACTGAATTTAATTTAACATTGAACAGAATATTGCTTGCTAGGAACATCTCTGTAACACATAGTGTAAAACAGAGTTGCTAATACCAGATGACGTTAAACAAACGGTAACTCTCCACTGCCCAGCAATTAAAATTGATAAGAAGCCTGTGTTCTTCGGGACTTCTTTTCAAGTCTAACAGTAAGCTCTGGAATTGCCAGCCACTGAAGGTTTTTATGACTTTGCTTTTTATGAATGCCTGGCCTAACAGGAGATAAGCGCTTTTGTGCACTTGGCTGGTGTTTGCCCATGATCAGGACTGTTGACTGGGGGTGTATTGCTGTGAAAGATGCCAACATCACCCCAAGGACAGACTGGGACATTCCAGCACTTGTCAGAGAGGTGCCAATTTCCCCTTAAATTAAACACCACTGTGATTTCACAGAGCCACAGCAGCGCTGATAACAGCTTTAGACTTGGATGCCGGGGAGAGAGTAGTCAGATTGTTATTCACAACAGCTAGAACAAACAGCCTACGACTTCACTTTAACCTGTGGGTCAGGGAGGAAGAAGAATCAAACCTTACCTATAATACAGTTGCCAGTCAGTCTGTGATGCTATTGCATTAACAGATATCCTGGAGTACTGAAAGCAAAGTGCTGTATATATTGTATATAGTGCAATATTAGGGCAGGGTAAACTCAGAACTACAGGCTGGCTACCTCTTTGTATTATCACTTTACCTCAGAGCCATGAATACTCCCACAACAGTAGATGCTGTAAAGACCTACAAGGCATTAAGATCCCTGCCCTAGAAGATTATAATACATAGTGGCGATGCCTACCCAGTTAGGTATAGTGACTACCTCTGTCAGGCTCAGTACCAACTTTGGTCTCAACACCAGCTAGAATTGTTAGTGCCTACCTCCGCTAACAAGCCCTGCTCAGACACTTTGCTAGCACAGGCACAACCCTACACTGTGCAGCTAGCTTTTGGGCCAAAACCAACTCATGCCCTGCCAGTTGGCACAAGTACAGAGTTTGCATGTATGTTCCCTGTACCTTCATGCTTAACACAGCTTTATCCAGCCTTATCTAGCAGTCACAGCTCAATTACAATTGACTTTTAGGTCTAGGAGAGCAGTGGAGACATCTTGTAAAACTACCTGAACTAGTACTAAATTTCTTAGAGATATGAAGTGGAGAGAAAGCTACAGCCAGTAAATCTCATTGTTTCATTCAGGTCCATGGGGTGTTACAGCTAGTCTCATTCTCTCCTCTTCTGTAAACAAAGTGATATGAAGCAGCTAATAAAGCTGACTCAGAGGAGTTGTGAGGAAGAAGTACATTTACAGGCAGTACTTCTTCCTTAGTGTCTAGGCTATTTTTCTCTATGTATTCCTGTCCTTCTGATTCATACTTTCCACAGAGGAGCACTGTGCAAAGGTTCTCCTCTATCTTATCCATTTGAAT
>JANHGB010016966.1:0-22671 GCA_026283785.1 Coracopsis vasa
GAAACTCCTGAAAGTGACTTTGGGGAAAGTTTGTGCTGTGGATTCAGACTTGAGAGTGGACACTGCTCTGAAGGTTTTCATGGACCACAGTAACAATGGAGCAGTGTGGCTTGTTCACTCTGGGAAGTGTTACAAGGATCATTACAAACAAAGCTCTGTTCTGCTTGATGCTGGAGAGGTCTTCACTGGAATACTGTATCGTTATAGGGTACCACTCTTCAGAAAGTTGTAATAAATGGGGAGAACCCAGAAAAGAGCAACAAGAATTGGAGAGTTAGAAATAAAGATGGGAGGAATGAGAGAAAAGAAGGCAACGAAGAGGGGGAAAATTACATTTCCCAAGTGTGAAGGTGTAATGTTAAAAGATAGGAATCAATATTTTTTAATATACCAGCTAGGAGAAGGGCCATCAGTTTAATTTGTAAAATAGGCTTAGGATTGAATAGCAGGACGGAAGAGCAAGGAGAAGATAGAGAAGGACAACTCACTTTTAGGGTGTTTTTAGTAGGCTGGAAAGGCATTCCTTAGGAATGATCCAGCTGGCAGCACACAGCTCAGGCCAGTTCTTCTGACTCAGAGGAAAAGGGAGTGAGTGCAAGGGCAGTGTACTCTGCCCTAATAACTGAATGCCTTTTGGTGCAGAGGTGCATGGCCAGTCATTTGTAAATCAGAAGGAAGCATCACCACCTCTACAGAGGCCTGTGAGAGCTGCTTTTGTACCATTTGAGAGCCCTTTTCTGAAGTAAGTAGGAAAAATAGGCTGCCTAGGACTGAAATTAGAAACTAGGAATAACTGTTGATTCCTTTTCTTTTTCTATCGGCGAGGAGAAATCCTTTTCATACACTTTAAAAAAGCCCTTGTATTCACCAAACTGAGAAGTATTAGTTCTTTTAAGAACAAATACTCTGTGGATTATATATTCCTAATAGAATACAATATAGTACAAAAGCTAAGAGTAAATGCTTGTTTGCACTTTTCTTACCAGCAAGTAAGCTTGACCTTAAAATTAAACTCTTTCAGAATGGGTTTCTATTTTGGATTAGGTCATTTAAGTATTTTTAAAACTAAAGGCTGGATTACAACACCCTGAACTTTTTCTGCAGTTGGAATTTATTATTCCCGTGGTTGGCTGTACAGGAAAAAGGCCATGGACTTGCAGGGCATGGAAGACTAAATTATTCCATTTTCCTTAATAGCTGTTCTCCCACTCAGATTTGATACATGCTGGTAGGGTCTATAGAACACTTTTCTACTTCTGCTTTCTGTGCAGTATTAAGTATGTGATAAATCTGTGTCTCTCAGACACAATCAGCTGGCATTTTCTTTTTATGTATAATTCAAAGGTTAATGCTGTCTTTTTACTGTATTTGTTTAAACTTTTGTAACCCTTGAGAGAAGAGAGGGGAGGAACTTTCCATCAGGAACTGGCTTCACTTCTAGCAGGATAAAATATATCTGCAAATATGAATTGGCAAGAGCCACTGTCCAAACAGGGCAGTTCTCAGCATTTCCCCAGAATTATGACTTTCCTCACTCAAATAAAATTGACTAGAAAATGCATTTTTCACATTTGTTTCTGCATGGCAGTTATAAACAGTCAGTTTAAACCACTGTGTACGTAATATGCAGGGAAGTCTAAATGCACAGTATCAGAGACAGGAGGACAGTCAAAATACTGTTACTACTTGTGTCTACTATCATATGATTATTTGCCAATGCACTTTTCTCATCAATAAGCAGAAGAATAGATCTCCCATTAAACTATGTTTCTTAACCCCATAAGCATATAAAATATGAAAGTTTTGGGTTTTAGTGAGACGTATTCCTATTTTCTCTTTGAGCTTTGCAGTTAAGACCTGTTGGAGCATTATACCAACTGAATGCTTGGGCTCTGACCTTGTAAAGCTTACATCATATACTCAGCTTTACACACTTGAAATGATCTCCCTCAAGTCAGTAGAACTAAGGTTGACATGCAAAGTTCAACACACCTGAGTCTTTGTAAGGCTGTAATGTTAATCAGTAAGTGCCTTAGAACAGAAGCTCTAATAGAGGTTGTCCAGTGACTGTTGTCAGGGGGTTGGAGCAGCCAGTTGTTATGGCAGTGCCAATAATTATTAAGGATAATTATTATGGTGATAATGTACATATCAACAAGACATTGCTGGACAGAATTAAATACAGCTCTATATGGCAAAATGAAAACATACTTAGGATCAATGCAGTTAAGGTACCATGTTCTACTGAGTTTCCATTCCTCGTCTCAGGCAGAGCAAGTCCTCTTGCCAACAGCCTCTGCCATGCACGCATACACCCTTCACTGCAGACATGATGTGTTAGCTTTGACACAGCTGCAGCTGATAGATTGCAGTTTCCAGTTACAGTGGGCAAGGAGCATGCATTCAGTCACTTAGCTCAGCTCCCAGGTGGTAACTTGTTATGCTGTGCTAACTCAGTCCTGTGATCGTTTGATCATACCCTCAGATATTCTATGCATGTTTGTTTGTATCTCCTATTGCCATTGCTTATTTTTACCTTGTTCAAGCTTCACACCAAGCTGAGAGAAGAACACAGAATAGAACTATATGGATAAACAGTAATTGTAAAGTAAGCTTCACTGTGCATTTGCCGTGTGTCAGCTGCAATTCTGACTAGGAGTGCAACCTGCCTGAACTGTATTTTCCAGTGAATAACATATGCAGAGGGAGATCTGTCCGCACGTGTTGGTCTGCACTTGCTCACTATCCAATGGGAAGTGTTCATGTGCCTTGAGATAGGCTGCCAAGGTCAGTTCAGGAAAGAACATTTTCAATGTTTGTGTTTAGGGTTACCCTGTGAATACCCATCAACAAAGTACATATTAAATATATAGATAGAGATATAATTACAAATTTAAGCATTATGTCTGTTCTGTTTATTTTCTTCCCCCAGATTTGTAAGAGCAAAGCTAAGGAATCCCAGCAGTATTATCACAGCCTGTCTATCCGGCAGAGCCTGGCTATCAACTTTAACATCCAGCAGGACTGTGGCCATTTCCTTGCTGAAGTGCCAGTTCGTCTCCTCCCGTGGGAGGATGCTGATGCACCAGAGGTGGAAGAAGAAGAGCAGGAAGAAGAGGAGAAAGACCCTGAGCAGAAGAACAGAGACACTCCTACCAGTCCAGAGGCTTCACAGAAAGACAGCTCAAGCAACCAGGGGACCATCAGCAAGCCACGCAGCCGCGTTGTGGTCATCACGCGGGAGGTCCCATACTTAACAGTGGCCGACTTTGTGCGAGAATCTGCACCCCGCCATGCAAAGAGCCCAGATTTATATGAGAGGCAGGTCTGCCTGCTCCTTCTACAGTTGTGTCTGGGCCTGGAGCACCTGAAACCCTATCATATCACACACTGTGATCTGCGCTTGGAGAATCTGCTGCTTGTTCATTCCAGACCAGGCGGCAGCCCTCTGAGCTCCGAGTCCGTGGAACCCAGTCCCAACACTGCTTGCCCGGCCAGGTTAATAGTGAGCAATTTCTCCCAGGCCAAGCAGAAGAGTCATATGGTGGATCCTGAAGTCCTACGGGATCAGTCCCGCCTTGCTCCAGAAATCATCACTGCAACACAGTACAAAAAGTGTGATGAGTTCCAGACTGGCATCCTCATCTACGAAATGCTGCACTTACCCAACCCCTTTGATGAGAATCCAGAGCTGAAGGAGAAGGAGTATACTCGTGCTGATCTCCCCAAGATTCCTTGCCGTTCCCTCTACTCTCAAGGGCTTCAACAGCTTGCCAGCTGCCTGCTGAATCCCAACCCTTCGGAGAGGATCCTGATATCAGAAGCAAAGGGAATCCTTCAGTGTTTGCTTTGGGGTCCACGTGAGGACTTGTTCCACGCTCTAAGTACATCTTCCAACCCCTCGCGGAGAGATGCCGTGCTTCAGAACTGGCTGGATATAAAAAGGACGCTGCTGATGATCAAGTTTGCAGAAAAGTCCTTGGACAGGGACTGTGGAGTTATTCTGGAAGACTGGCTCTGTTGTCAATACCTGGCTTTTGCCACTACAGACTCACTTCACCGCATTGTGAGAATCATGCAGCAGCACTAGTTTGTAGAGCCTGTTGCTTTTCATGAAGCACCTCCCACCTCCACCCCAGCCCTCCCTCCAGCTTGCCCTAGGGCGCACACTTCATACGAGTGTTAAGAAATAGCCTAGATATCAAAGCCAGCAACTCTGAGCAAATAGGTTCTAAGTGGAGAAATTTCATCCTGTACCCAGTATGACAGAAACTTTACCTTTTTTGCCAGGCCTGTTAGGGATTGATTATATGTACATGACTGCATTTGGACCAGACAGTATGTAACTTGATTAATGTCTGGCTGAAAAGGAGAGCAAACTTTGATACCACTATTTCTACCACTGCAGTAAGCAAATTGCCCTCCTCTGCTGGTTAGCTTCTGTCATTTCTGTGTGTAGCATTGGTTAGTGAATAGCAATGTCCATAAGCAGAGATGGATTAGCTGTTAGATGAGTGATCCACCATGCCACAAAACATTCATTTGCTTCCATGCCACATACCATGCAAAATTTGCCCTCAGCTTGGTCGGTTCCCCCCATGTGGGTGAATCCTCTTTCCTTTGGTCTCAACCAAACAGGTTCTGAGCTTTCTCTTATACTTTACTCCTCCTTTTTTCCCTCCCCAGCTGTGGCTCCCCTGCTGACTGCAGCAAGTCTCAGTGGGCAGTAAGCATCTGTGCTCAGTCCTCCCCCCTCCTGCTCTGACTCACTGCCTACCCATCTCCTTTCTAATCACGGAGCCCTGATTTCAACAACACTGCCTTAATCAGACCATTACCCTTAGCTTAAGACCTTTGCATTAAAAAGCAGACTATGCACACTTTGTCTATCCCATTTCCTACATGACATTCACAAGCCTGGACTGTTGATGTACTGTAGCTATAACCATGTTTATACAAGAACAATACAACACATGGTGGGCAATTGAAATTCCCCTTCCATCGCAAAAGGCACTAAAGCCTGACTTGAAATGGGTAGGACGTACATAACCTTCTCTGACAATCACTGCTATGAATCTGGGATAAAAATAACAGCCACCTCTTCTGTTTTATTTTGGTCTGCTCTTGTCACTTGTGCCATATTGCAAAGTGGGACTGAAATTGGCTCTGCTGGTATGTTGGCAGGAGACAGAAATGTTTAGAGCTTGTCTGTGTGTAGCTAACAGGCCACATGGAGACACTTTTACTGCAGACACAGTTCTCTGAAGGGTAAAAACAAGGGGGCAAAACCACTTGTTTAATTATTGAGGGAGCCGTTAAGTTTGGCAGCCACAACGAACAGTATCGTGATCCATTTTCCCCACAGCGGTGTTTGGCTGCTTATCTCTTGTCTGTTGTAAGTAGTGTTTTCTAAGATCGCTATAGACAACCCCTAAAAATGGAATGTTGTTAGGGTAGCACAAAGAGCATTGCGGAGTTTTGGACTAGAGCAGGAACTGGGATCAGAGACAGCAGTTTTAAAAACTCAACCTGAAGGAGCTTTTCACTTTGAGAGGCCACTGCTGACTTCCTTCCTTCTTCCTTCCTTCCCTGACCTCAGGGCCGTTTCCTCTGGAACCTCCGCAGCTGTACAGACAGTAGCTTTGCTCAGTATTGCTAGGCTCTGAATTGCTTCCTGAAGCGCTCGGAAGAACGGATCTGGATGCAGGGGAAAAAGTGATACCCAATATTCTGACCTGGGTGATGGAAAGCAGACAGCCCTAGTTATGAGCCTGTGCTTCGCTCCTATGGATCTATGTGCAATTCTTGTATGTATTTTTTTAAAGCTGTACATTACAGTATTCACTTTACACACCAGCCTTTACCTGATGCTAGATCTGCAGCCCCTTCCTTTACTTTTCCTGGCACATAAATGCACAGATATCCATGTGTTCTTTTTATGGATTGATGTTTCATTTTAATTGTTAAAACTGTGAGGAATCAATTCACTTCAGCCTTGAAACAAATAGCCACTTTATACAGCATATGCATGCTTGGACCAGATACATGGAAACTGAACAAACAGTCCTGCAGGCTTAAAGTCAGCGAAACTAGCTCTGGATCCACACCGTACATCTGGAGGGGTTGAAATGTCTCTATTATTCTTCTCTGGCATCTCTCAGAGCTAAGCTGAATAGTGTGTGGAAGCCTACATCGATTGTGCTGTAGTATAGACTGTCTTTGTGACCTTTCTAAAGATTTTTTCTGTTTAAACTTCTGCTGATTAATCTGTTGTTTGATTCACCTGTATCAGTGAAGGATCAGGCAAGGATAAGGATAATATATTTTAATGTGATATATATATTTTTTCTTGCTCCTTTTGGCAAAAAGGTCAGGATGGTGGCATTGATGCAGAAAAAGAAGACAGTGCATTAAAAGCCCAAGTGCAGTGTATGTAGTTGAGGTACTTCCACTACATTGGGAAAGAAAGTTTCTACGCTACTGCTGAGCAGCTTGTAAAAGAACCTTTACAAAGAATCACACACATGTTCAATGCAGCCCTGCTTTATCTGGACACAGGAGGGCAATGCTCTCATAGTTTAAATACACTGAGCATGACAAGTCACTTGTGTACTATCTACTAGCTATTAGTCACAATGTGTTGAGCTACAAGTAGGGCTTCTTGTTCTCTGTGGTCTGGTTTTGTGTTTGTTTCGTAGTGTGTGTGTGCACATAACTTCTCACCTAACTCATACAGGCCGTACGAGCAATTCCTGGACCACTTGCCATTGCAGTGGGCTGATTCCTTGAAGCTGGTAGGTGTCTCTGTGTTCCTGGACACGTGTTCTCAGTGTCACTTTCGTGTCAACATGCACATGCAAAGCTGAATTTTGAATGTTTTACAACCATCGTATTTAATGCAGCTGGTCCGAAGCCTTTGTATCTCTAGCTATCTAATTTCAGTTTGTATCTTTTTGTGATGAACCAATACTCATTTTAGCTCTGCAGTATAATCAAGCATGGATAGATGTTCACTACCAATCTCTTTCTTGTGCAGCACTGGGTAAACTTTAGCAATTTGTAATGTTGTGTGGTTTTTTTCTTTCAAAAAGAAGGAATGGTCAAAGTAGTCAAACACAATCTGGCCTGAGCTATTCCTTGGCGAGCTTGAGTCTGACTTTGCAGATACACCCATAACTAATGATTGTAACTGTGTTTGTGGTGGTTCTCCATCCTGGCAACACATAGTGCCACATAAATATAGAAGAATGTATGCATTAAACTGATTGTAAACACATCCTAAGAATGCTACAGCATAATTGCTAAGCAAAAGGAAAAAAACCCGCTCTGTCAGTAACTGGGATCCTGTATATGGCAGGAACAAACCCCCGGCTGTGCATGTTACAACTTACTGGAATATGTGCACAGATCTTGAATTATTTGTTTTTAGCAATGTCGCACTTTCAGTTGAGCTCCAGAAATAGGAAGAGCTGCAAATCTAAGATAACAGTATTGACTGTAAATATATATTTTTCTATTAATAAAAGCTGTCATTCAAATATTTTTAACATGAACTCTAAAGATTTTTCCAGTGGAAACTAATTTCTGGGAAAATCAAATGCTTGTTTGAAGAATTGTGATGAGTGGTTTCCGATCCTATTAGAGCCATTAAAACCCTCTCTAATGTTACAGAGAGAGCACAGTGATTGGATTCACAATGTTTAGTGCCTTGTCAAGAAACTCAAATGTAGCTGGTCAGTTGGTGGAAATCTTATTCTTTTCATAATAGCCCTAGAAATAATACTGCCCACATTAAGATGCAAAAGACTTCCACACAATTAAATGCTGTACTTTGTATGACATGGAGTTGATCTATTCAGTTAGATTTGCTTTGGTGTTTCTGTGAATGAGTTCCTTTAGGTTGCTTGTAGTACAGCATAAACCTGAACTAACAAAATCCTGGGCTTTCAAATTTGGGATCTGCACAGGGAGAATAGTAGTGGATAACAAGTCGATTGGTCCAGACTGACCACAGCATCAAAAGAAGCCTATTGCTTTGACAATCTACTGCAGAGAGCTCAGCTTCTAGGGGATGAGGAATCTGATAAGTCTGGAAGAAGCTGTGAAGGTAAGATGTGCTACGCCTGCTATAGGTAGTGGATGTGCTGCATTCCATACTCTGTGGTATGAAATGCAAACCTCTGTTAAAACAGGAATTCTACAAAACTGCTCTTAAGATGTTATGGAAAATGGTTTTGGTTTGTATTTCTTAAATAGGAATTACTTATTCCCTAATTATCTTTCAAACAGCAGATCTGATCCAGTCAACATGCACAACCAGGTGAATAGAAAGAGAATCTACTAGTAAAAACTTCTCTACAAATTTTCAGGAGTGAGGAAATCCAGCATTTTATTCTGGAGTGTCTGGAATGTCCAAATAGAGAAGCCAAATTTTGCTTCAATACCCAGGCATGATGAAATCAATAACTCAAGCTAGGATATGTTGCTGGCCCACAGACAAGAATGCATGTAGCAATTACAGGAATGTTCCACCTTAACTCTTTATTGCTCCACACATGCCGGCAGCACCTACAAGGTATGAATGGATCATTTTGACACGTTAACACAGGGGAATTCCCACATGTTAGAGAGAAAAAACGTATTATTTAAATAAATCACATGTGTGGTAGGGTTCAGCTCCTGGGAGAATTTATTCAGCAGCTTCACACTGTAGGTCCTTAACTTTAGCATCTAAACATAGTATTTGCTGCTGAAACAAAATGCATGCGTCTCAGTTCTTGCGCTGACATGCCCCACCTAAATTAATTCTTTTCTTTGCAATAGCAATTGAATTGATGTGTAAATATAAATTAAATAGACCTGGATTTATTTAAATCAATTCTAACTTTGCTGAGGGATACAATGGAAACTGAACCAGACCTTTTAATGCACTTTCCTTTCCCCCTTTTCCCAGATAGGAATTAAGTTGTTTCTCTGGAGAAGTAGTACGTGACCATTACTCCCTGCATGACTGGGTCATCTATTTGATTTTGCAGAGGTAGTGCTGGTTCTGCTAAAACTCCTGTAGAGCCTAGAGCACAATCACCCCCCTTCAGTCCATGTAAAGAGAGATGTGGTGATGGTGCAGTTAAGCAGTAAGATAACATCAAAGAAGTGCAGAATAGAATTTCAAATACCTCTATAAAAATACACCTGTGGAAATACTCTGCAAACAATCATCTGGATTCCAGACACTTCAAGGGAGGAATACACCAAAAATACTCTTCAAAAGAAACACTGGGGAGAACTTTCTTTAGGGCACCCTCACCTCCAACAGGAGGAACGAGTCTTTCCCGCTGCTCTGTGGCAGAGGATTTCTAGTAGATATTTGTATGGCTTTTATTATTCACCTGGATGCAGTGTTGGAAGGATGGAGATTTTGAATAGGTGTAGAATGTAACTGAACTGCTTTCCTGTAAGTCTCCTTGCACTGGTGCTCCACTCAGCATTTAGTTGGAAACCACAGAATGCTTTCAGATCAAGCAGAGTTGCCAGTGAGAAATGAAATACTCCACTTCCCTGTACATAAGCATTTTACCACTCGACAGAATTTGAAATTTGGTTTGTACTTCAGACTATAAAGATTATTTTTTTTTCCATTAATCCAAGGGGAAGATTTCAGGGATTTAGAAGAGGTTGGAACTTTTTTTATATGGAGGAAATATTTGTTCGTATATATACATATATATATATTTGTGCGTGTGGGCATGTTTTAATATATATATGTATGTATATGAATTTTTGTATCCCAAAAGTAGTCTTTGCCCCTTTTGCTTGAAAATATATATATTATATATTGTATATATAATATATATTTAAGAGTGTGTAAATTTGAATACGGTCATTTCATCAGTAACACCTCTTCCAAAATGACTCGAAACTTCTGTTTCTTTGTCCTTTGGCTTGTTGGTATTAGAAGGTTTTGCAGTTGAAATTCTTGGGTTTTTTTCTTTTAACACTTGATTATGCTGAGCATTGAAGAATATGTGCTTGTTTTTAATAAAAGAGGAAAACTTATTTTTCAATTCGGGGTTCAAAAAGCGATGGACTTTTCTAAATGGGATTTCCTGAATCCCTTCAATAAGGGATTTGTTTGGGTTTGGGTTTTTTTTATTTCAACTCCATTCTTGTGGGTAATTTGTATTTGGAATTCCTGGTTGCATTGCTTTTATCTGGTGCTTCATATCGATATTTACACATTTTTATATAAGTATATAACTTCAAGCCTTCCTTTGTGATCAGGGGCAGTTACACTCTGGTTTGCTGTGGTACTTTGCTGTGTACTCTGTGGCATTCATGTTACTGTGTAAATAAACTAGTTTTATTACACTCAAAAGCAAACCTGCAGTTGTCTCATTTTTCTCTCTTCCTAGGGAATTAGACAAAAATGTGTGTTTCTGAGGAAAATGCATGTGGCAAGTTCAGCAAAAGACGAATACAGGACAGGAATAGCTGGCTGGTTTGCAGTGGGGCAGATCCAGCCTTTGGTTGACAAGACTGATGCTCAGCATCTCCTGCCTTGCCACCATAGTGGCCAGGCACCCCAGGTGCAGGAATTGCCAGTGGTTGGACATTGCAGCACCTCCCATATCTGGTGTTCTCACCATGGCTGGCACTATTTTGGCTCCATCTGGACAAGTGGCAGCAGCAGCCCAAAAATAAAGTGGCCACCAGCAGCTGCTGTTGATTGAACCAGAGTCTTGTAAGGCCTTCTTGGAGAGAAGTGACACATTAATGAAAACAGAGACAGTCAAATGTCCACACTGGGGCAGCCATTATCACTAAAGGAGCTGAGCCAAAGTTAGCAGTTTCCCTAGTGTGGACAGGGCTTAAATGACCTGCTGTGAAGGAATAAAATGACTCTTAAATCAAATTTTTATATGCTGTGACAAAGCAGGATGCCTCTAAGGCAGTCGTCTGCAGAGAAATTCATTGTGTCTGATCCGTTACCTTGAAGCATACAACCTGATGGAGGAGTTGTGAAAAACAGATGGGATAATATGCATCTTCCATGATCATGCAGACACACTTCAGTGGCAGTGAGATCAAACAGCTCAATTTTGTACTCAGATTTAATAGGCAGCAGTGGTGGCTGCAGATGCTGATTTATTAGCATAGAACAGATGACACCATTTCCATCAGAGCAGTGCTGTGCTTCTGCACGACAATCACACTGCTCACAAATACACTTAAAAAGCCCCAAAACAAACCCCAGCATCCTGAGGGCACTATTCTCCCCACAGCTACGGTGGATTTGCACAGGTATGTCATCCATTAAAATGATGAGAATTAGTCTAGAGTGTTAACTACTACAGGCTTTTCACATTTATTGCATAGCCATTGTTCCAAAGCCTTTCAAAACCAGTTTAAGCTATTGTCCTCATCTTTTTTAAGAACACAAAGCTAACTGGCTCCAGAGGTGCCACTAAATGTGCAATACATTTAACAGCCTGACAGATATTTTGGCTTTGCCAGAGTAATCCCTGTTCACTTCAACAAAGTGCCATGGATTTAGCTCAACAGTCAGATTATGCCATTTGTCAGTGGCAATCACCGCTCTGGAGGGAAAGGATATGCAAACATAGAGTGAAACCTTGTTGAGACATGGTAATTATACTAGTTTAAATAAAATCTGTTTGAAATTAATTTAGTTATGTCGGTGCAAAGCCTCTTGTGGGTGTCCTTAAGCGGTCACAGGCTGGCATTCTCATTTCAGCTTGTGCCAGAAGCGGATGCCAGTGAAGCCAACAGATGCCTGGTTTCGGTTGATACAACAATGCCTGTATCAGGTTTTTCACCATCTCAGAAATCCACCTTATGGCAGACAGGCCCTCAGGATCTATGTTCTTCTGCATGAGAAACCTTTATTTTCTACAAAATCTCCATGCATCACTTGAGCTCTGCAGGCTGTTCCTTTCACCCAAGTTAATGAGCTTCCATGCTGTCATATATGCATCACTCCTTACCCAGCAGTGGTTTTAACCAGAATCAGATAGAAGCCACCAGCTCACAAGTCAAACATTTGCCACAATCTATCCTGCAGAGAAAGGCTGTAGTTTCCTTTCAATTCTGAGCTAAGACTCATAGGTCTGTGAAGAAAGATGTCATTAAAACACCATGTTGGGTCTTCAGATCTACTGCACTTCACTTGGTGCCACTGCTGCTACTGCAGGAGGCAATGCTAGAGCCTGGTGCTGAGCCCATCCACTTGGAAGATGGAGGCAGGCTTCTTGCTATCATTTCAGTGCTTTCAAATGAGCACAGAAGTCACTGTCTGGCAAACAGACACTGGGGGAGCCACTGGGAGGGCAGCTTGGAGACCCTGAAGCAGATTTGCATGTATCAAATCAGAGAACCTAAAATTACAGCTATCGCATGTGCATTTTCTGTTAGCATTTCCTGCTCTCATCCCCTTGTTTTGCTGTCACTAAGGTGTTATTTTTGTCACATTGCAGCTGGCAGAGTCAGGACATGTACAGAAGCAGACGCTGGAAGTAACTGACGGTCACTTAAGGTAAAGCCACAAAACTATCACAGCTTATACTCCAAAAGGGGAAGGAATGGGAACGGGGAGGCTTGTTGTTCTTTCTGGTATCAGCCAGTAGCCCATGTTCAACAAACACATAGAAAGCTGCTTTCTCAAGCTGTTGCATGGTGGTTTAGAGGTCCTGGGATGTGTTGTGTCATTGATATCAGCCAAAGTACCTGGCTTGGCACTCTGGGGTGGAGGAGAGTCCATGCCACCTGCCTAGCACCGTGCTGCCATTTAGAGACAGAACAGCCGGAGGGACAGCATCTGGTTGCAGCAGGACAGGGGGCAGTTACAGATCTAATGTCAGACGCTAGGGTTTGCCTGATTTCACTGGAATCTTAATGGCCTCGATTAACTGCAGTGAAAGCAAAGATTAACCTTAAAAACCATGAAATCCCTGCAGTTTACCTGAAAGAAGCAAGCTATTAACTTTACACCTCTCCAAAGTGCAAAGAACATAGATGTTCTTCTAAAGAAAACTGAGAATTAAATCAAGATAATAAAATTCTCCTGGTTCCTGTGTGGGCACTAAATTCAAATCAAGTTACTGTTGGAAATGGGCCGGTAATCTGCCCATGTACAGCCACTACCTCAACCAGCAAAAGAAAAGGGACTTCCCATAACCTGCTGGCTACTCATGCAACTTCTCTTGTCCAAGGAAAAAAGTCTCCTTCCAAACTTTTACCATTTATATTAATGGAAAAAAGCTTTATGCTTTGTCACATAAATCCCCCAGCTTACGTATCTGTGTGTGTATGGGAGTTACTACTAACACTGTGACCACAGCAGGGTGTGCTTCAGCTTCAAAGAAGAAGGAGCAATGGAATGTCAGGTGATGCTGTGGGATACCACATGACAAATTTTTTAATGGCATTAGTTATAAATGTTTTAACAGCATCGATTGCTTCATAAAACCCAGCCCCCAAGTGCCACTGTCACTGACCCTTTTGCAGCAGCGAACCACCCAAATCACTGCCCTGTGGCATGAAGCATTTCTACCCATGTGCATCACCTCCTTGAAAGCTTCAACATCTCCTTCCATATAAACTGCAGAACACAGTCCCACTCTTCACTGCCATGAGACTTTTCTTTTTGTATGCTTTTGAGGTGATACAGCTTAAACTGAGGGGCTAAGGGCATCAATATTCCATTGACATGCCAGAACAGATGAAATACCTCCAGCCCATCAGAACTCTGTTTTCTTGTCCTGGGCAGACATCTCCATGCATAGAGCTTTGACTTTGGAAAATTAGGGCTGTTCAGATCAGACTATTTAGTTTATTTTTTTATTAGGAAGCAGTCTGTGTTCATCCAACTCAACATTTCCTTTGCTGGTTTTGCTTGCTTTTTCAAATAATTCAAATCCATCTGGAGTCTTTTCCAACCTCCTGCAATTTATGCTAATCTAGAACAGATTTCACTTGGTGATTAATCACTTCTTCCTGTAAAGCAGCAATCAGAAACACTGAACTAACACCAGTTCTTGGGCACAATTTTCGGTCTTCTCAAAAGAATTTCTACTTTCTACAGAACTTTTAGGGTTAAAAGGGTTTTCTGTTTCTCCACTCACCAAAAGTAAAATACAATGTGAGTTTTGTGCTGATCCTAAGCACTTTACAAGGAGGACATAATTCCCATGTCACAGATTCAGGAACTTATGGACAGCATGGCAGAGGAACGTGTTCAAGGACATTTCCCATTTGAGGGAAAAAGTATGCAAGAATCAAGATCTTATTCAACAGTATTTCTACTTACATGCTATTCACCACTGACTCACAACTGTCCAGTAAGACCTGGGAGGCTTCATCAATTAAATCCATCACAGAATGATTTTTATAGAATTCTACATTAATTTTGTTAATATTAATAATAGTTGCTCATATAAGAAAGTAACAAGATTATGCAGCCTCTAAGAAGAAAGGAATTCAAAGCTACACCACTGGAGTAGTAGATCAAGCTGCTCTGAAATCCATTTCAGCTCCAATATACATCTACATTGAGACTACGGTCCTCTGCCAATTCACCATCCTCTTCTGTCTCCAGGTGTGCTATCAATGTCTCTGTTTTGCAGGAGACAGCTTTGCCTTGGAGCACCTCTCCCACTCAACCCAGCCCTATTCCTTGGCATTACTGAGCAGCCTTTCTTATGAGAAGGTCATGGGGAAAGAGCCTCATGAATATGAATAGGAATCCATGGGTCAACTGCCTTGGCACACCATCAGAAATGTGCTATCAGCCTGTGGGGTTCTTAAGTCCCAAATCTACTACATTATTATGCTGATGACTTCAAGCAGTCTCTACTGAAAGCTTCAAAGCCCCTTGTGTGATTAGCACATACCGTTCATGTTACTCCCAGAGGAGCTGGTCCCTTCTGAGATGGTATATGATGCCTTTCATCACCATTATCAGTGTAAAATATACTGAATGGAGCTTCAGTGAGTGCTGGGAACTTAGGCAGAGAGTAATGGCATATTAGAACATGTCAGGACACTGTAAACCTTCTTTTTGTTATTGGTAACTTGCAAAACAGCAAACTGTCAAGGCTCTTTTCTTCTGCTTTAGTCAAAAGGCAGATTCTTTAACAGCTTGGGATCCCTCACACTGTGCTGGGTATCGCTCCAATACTGATGTACTGGAAAAATGCCATCTGTTGAGCAGCAGAGCACAGGCTCCATTTAGACTGATCTCTCGAGCATCAGGCACAGCCTCAGGGGAGGCAGATGAAAACTAACCAGTCCAAGCCTCCTCTGGAGCTTCTGGCTGACCAGAAGGGCTATTATTACAGCAGTATTGCAGATTTGCCCAGAAGAGATAGCAGACAATAAGCTACCTGCTTCAGATGCATTCCCAAGGTGGTATTTGTAAGAAAATGAGAGATGCCGCACAGTCTCCTCAAAGTAAGTCCTTGTCAGCCTCCTAAGCACTGCCAGATCTGGCAGCTCTCAGCCTCCTGAGAACCGGGTCCTCGTGACATAAGTCAGCTGGGGATGATCAGAGAACTTGGCTGGTCAGCCTGACTAGTGACTGCCCCACAAGCTGGTATGAAGCAATTGCAGAGCTGCTCCACATTGCTCTATGTACGACCTGGATTTAGCTGCACATCAGAAGTTTTCTTGCCAGCCCTGACTCGTGCCTGGCTTAGGACTCTTGACAGGTCTTCCCAGACACCACACTGAACAGCAAGAGTGGCTTTCCCATGAAAAGACTACTGGGCAGGCAAATGATGTCTACAATCGGAAAGAGAAGGTTGCAGATGATGCAGCCAGAGTTAGTGGAGTTATACCAGCTTATACCACTAAGCATCTAACCTATAAATCCCATTAGTAAGTTTAAATAAGTCTAAGAGGAAATGATGGTAGATTTACCATAGACCTCATTCTTTTTGGAGTTCTGTCAATACTCCCTACTGGGCTGAGTCTGTCATCCATGGCTGACACCACTGGCTGTGCGTCTTGGAGGCTTGTACCAATAACAGCCACTAGCAAAAAAGACTTTTCCATGATAATGTCTTTAACATTATGTGCTTTGTAAGGCTCTCTTCTTTTATCTTCTCTTTTCCCTCTTTCTCTTTGTATTTTTATTTTTTTCTCCTTTGATTCTTTTCCAAATTTTCCCTGATAGTTATTAACTAAATGCCAACACACTGTGTCGTTTGTAATCAGATTATCTGCTAATACCTGCCTAAAGCAGTCAACATTGATTAAAAGAAAGGATGGCCATTATGTTATTTTTAATACAAATGATTCAGGTCCTGAGGCTGAGATTGAATTAAAGGAGAGAACAAATTAATGAGGGATTGCATTAAATTAGAAACATTTCATTGCAGCATTTCCTAGCTCTCCAAGCTGCCAAAAGAAGACAGGGGTATGGCTGTGAATTTATGTTATCCCACGAAAAGGTACGAAGAACAGCTTGTTTTAACTGCGTATGGGAAGTGAGCCTGATCATGGATAGAGCTAGGTAAGTGCTCAAAATCTGCAGCAGTTATGAAAGGAGCTATAATGTAACCTCAGAAGATTCTATCTGAGTATTAGCCAGAAGGTCACTGCTAATGTCTCATTTCACACAATATAGGTGAGATTTCTGAAGCACTACCTGCTCCCCCACAGCCTCCCACACACACATGTGTACAGGACAGCTATGACAGAGAACTAGAGACGTGGCTGCACCCAATCCCTGAAAACAAAGCTGCATGCCACAGTCTGAATGCAGACAAATTTAATACAGTCATCCAGTTATTAAGATTGCTGGTTAATAATTTTATCTTTCTGTGCTTCCCAGAGTGTCTTAATGAGGGGTATGACATGAAAACACTTCACTGGTTTCTAATTTAGATGCCTTTATTAGTTTTAAATAGCACTGGGAATGAAGATTTCAAGCTTGCTCTTTAAAGGGAGCAATCAGTGGGCTCAGGACATTGTCTGGACTGCACTGAGCACCTCGGTTTTAAAAATGGGTCTTTCAAATCCTACTTTTTATCCTACTAATCATCAACAATCCCATTGCTGTTCCTGCCCTGAATTTGATTTCAGCACAGAAGTGTTTGTGCTGCACTGTGTTTCAGTCAGATTCTAAACTGCTTTGGAGAACTGCTTTAACTGACTTTGATTGATTGTTTATTATCCCCCGATCATAAATGCTAAGTACACAGCTGAGAGGGGCTTGTCTTTATTGCCATACTGTCACATAGAAATGTAGAAAATTAATTTTTTTATGATTTCAATCAATTTCCTTTGTACTTTGATGCAGTGATTGCAGAGAAAAGATTATTCCTTCCAGTGTGGTTAAATGTGAGAGCCTGCTTTACAAAAGCAAGCAAATCAAGAGAAAAATCTTGGCATCCTGAAGTTGTGACCTAATTCTATCCTTCACTGCATTTCCTCCTCTCTCCAAAACATCGTAAGTTCAAAACAGCTGCCCTTCTACAGAACAGTTCTCTCTACTCAAATAGGTCACTTAAAGAATAAAGGCCAGAACTGTACATAACCCTCTGAAACACAAACCAGCCACAGTCCTTACCCAAGCAGCGCATGGCTGGGCTCTGGAATGCTTTACATGTCTGGCACAGGCCTTCCTTGTGGTACATGCAGCTGTGTTTTACATCAAAGATTGACTTTTCCTGTTGATTTGAGAAATGAATTGCAATTAATCAGGAAACAGGCCCAAGTTCAGTGTGCAACTCACGGGACTGCAGCCTCAGAGAATCGCCCTGCATGGGGGAGATCTCTGGCACGGCAGTTTGCATGCACAAGGAGGCTCCATTCTGGATGGAGATGGGCATTTTACAAAGGTGCATCTTTTGTGTGTAGAGGTCTGGGTGTAAATTAAGATAGCTCTGCTGAAGACCACAGAGCTATGCTGATTCAAGCCATCTCAGAACCCTGTTTATGGCACACAGATGAAAGATATGAATGCAGCAGCTGTAACATGAGCTGAGTATGTCAGATGGTAAAACAGCATGGCCATGAGCATAGGAACCCCTGGGCAGTTTAGTCATTTAACTATAAAACCTCAGAAATTAGAAGCTCTTAAGAAAAAGGCAGCAGATCCCAGTAAAGTGATCCAATAGTGGGACCCACAGCTCCAAGGTTCAGTGGCTGGCCATCCTGCAGCCAGTTGCCTCAGCAACTATATCAAAGTTAGGTGAGCAAAGGATCTGCAACAAGCAGGATGCTTGCTGTGAACAGAAGGCTTCACATGCCCCATGTCAGTATTGCACTGTCCCAGTGTTCTGAATAGGGATAGAACGGGAAAGGGTAAGAAATGCAACCTGACCAGGCGGGCTGGCACTGCCTTCCTTACAGGGTCACTAAACTGCATCTGTTCTCAACACTGACCTGCCACTTTCCATAAGGTGTGGATATAAGCAGATGCTTGTTACCCTCAAGAAAAGAGAACAGGATTCCTGCCCTGTTGTACCACTCAGGTTATTGGGAACATTAGTACTCCAACTGTCAACAAGAAAAAAAGAGAACAAAGATTTATTGGGCAAAACCAGCGTGGTCAGGACTGTCCTTGTAAGTGTATTTCAAGGGGGCTGTTTTATTACAGTTGGGAATCTCTAAATTCAGTCTTTTGCCTCTGTCTTCACTGGGTTTTATTGTTGTTTTTTTAGCAAAATTAACCAATAACAGTAGTATGGCACATTCTCCCTATTGCTTATATATAATGTATTTCAAAAGCTACACTAATGTACTCTGTGTCTTTCACTACAGAGAAGTTCCCAAGGGACTAAACCAATAAGAAATGAAGGTGAAAACATGAGTTTTCAAATAATGAAATACAGATTTCATCAATGGTTAACACAGCTACTGACTTCGGTGTTTACAATGTGGTTCACCCCTTTCTGAATTAAATCTTAGCATAAAGCTATATTTTAACATTCAGCAAGTTCTCTGTCCTTCCAAAATATCCTCACAGCCTCCTTTGCAGGCTTCATAGCCATGCAAGTTGACATATGTCATGCCAGGTTCCTTCATCAGAAAGCAACGGACTTTGGACACTGTGGGAGGAAGATTTTATACAATGCAGCATCACTGGCAAATGAGTGAGCTCTGATCCTCATCCCTCCCTTACTGCTAAAACAGATATACCTGTCTGCTTCAGCAGAACAGGTCATCAGATAAGATGCTGACACTCAACTGTTTCTCACCTCCAATATTGACTGATTTTGTAACCAGCTCAGTGCACTGTGCCAAATTAAAAGACACTGTTCTCTAAAGAATTAAGAAAACTGCTACATGAAACAAATTAAATGAGCCTCAGTGACAGCATTTCATTTCTGCAGCATTTGTGTGACTGCTGCTGGAGGAAGAACTTCATCTGCTGTATTGAGACACAGACACACGATGTTTTTGCTAAGCCCATGGGCTGTTCTACTGAAACAAAGGAGATCTGTTTTCTTCAGTGGTAAGGAAACTCATGTAAGTGATTCAGAGATCCACAGCTGCTGAGGTAATTGCCTGAGATGTGTGGGATATAGAGGATTTATGAGTTAAAAACATGATGTTCCAGTCAATTACCTTGAGTTTAAGATGAAATAGAACTGTACTGCAATCAATGATACTATGGTGTAACACACTGGAGAATTAAGCTCTGAATCTTTTTACCTGCTCTTTGCTTACAGGAAAACTAAAACCTCTTGGAGTCTGTTTCTGTGACAAGATTGCTCAAAATCCATGTATCCACAAATAGTTAAGGCACCCAAGGACAATGCTTACAAACGGATAATCCAGTCCATTGGCTCTGTGGAAGCAAACCAACAACCACTGCCCTACACCATCCACACCCTACAGCAAAGTGGCCATCCAGACAGACTTCTCCTGTGTTTGTCCTGTAGCACAGCGAATGTGACATTATGTGCAACAGCTGCAGAACAGGGGACAGACCAGATCAGTGGGCAGCAGCAATGAAAGGCACAGGCTCAATTGATGTCTCAGCCAGGCAGGAAGACAGGCAGCCAAGAAAGGCAAGGTGACAGATAATGATCTGTGTGCTTGATGACTGCTACCAAGACTGGGACTTTGCCTGTGGAGCCCTTCCCAGATAAAAGGAAAGCATGACTACACAGTAAGACTTGAGGAGGAGGCCATAAGCAGCAACAAATCCTCCTGCTCCTCTGCACAAATAATGATGACAGCAGCCAAAGCCTGGAAAATAGGAATGAAGGCATATTTCTGTGTTTGTGAGGAAGTTGTAAGAACATAAGGAGCAGGTCTGCTGGGGGATATCAACTGACTCACTGTGGCAAGGTACATAAATCCCTGCTTTGGGATCCTGCTGTGCATAAGTCACCAGATGGTGCTGTACATACAAACTTGAACGTTCTTTATCTTAATGTGGGAACACGTATGGCCTTTGAGGAAATACATTGTTCCTGTTGTTTTTGTGAAGCCTTTCCTTTAAAGTTTAATTTGCATCTTACTCTTTCCATCTCAAATCATGGTTTGGTTGAGCAAACAGTCTCAGAACAGTCTTGGGGTTGGGATTTTTCAAGAGGAATATACAAGCACGATGTTTGCAGCCAGGTCTGCAGAAAGCATGAGACAAATGCATAAGCTGCACTAAGAAAACATTTTGTCATGTAATTTTTAAACCATGTATTTTTTCTGCAATGGGATATGTGTATGTAAAGCCTGCAAATCTTCTGCCTCACAGTGGATAAGTGACATCATCCATAAAACTGGTACCATGTAATAAACTGGTACCATGGTGAGAACCAAATAATACTAATAAGGTAGTAGGCTTTTCAGATTAAAATAACTACAGCATAGCAAGGCATCCTTATCTATTATTAATATAATGCCAATTGTATCCATCTCCTACTCATCTTCCCTCTGAAATGCTATAACCACCCTGCTTCAACTAAGCAATAATTTTAAGACACTCAGCAGAAATATTCAGAATATGGATTCCTCTTTTTCTCCTCTGTCACCCTTTAAAAAGGATTCATCTCATTAAAGTGTACATTAGAAGTCACGAGCACCATGGCTTTGAAAATCAGGACAACAAATGTCTTGGAGCACTGATTTGACGGTCCCCTTGAAGCGTTGGGAATGTCCGGTAGATGGCAGCAAACAGCACTCCAGGGAGCAGGAGCACCTCGAGGTGAGCGCCTGCGAGCTGCTCCAGCAGCCCCAGTGCTGGCAATTACATGGGGTTTATCTTCTACCCTGTATGAAATGAGCTCATTTATTTGGTTCTTTGCAGGGAGGCAGCGAGAACAAAGCCACAGGAGACCTTCACAATGCTGCACTCAACCGATGTGTGACATGGTAAAAATATAGCAGCACTTTAACTCGCCGTTTTCATCAAATTTGGAATGATCTGAATCATTTATTTCCCCAAATGAAGGCTATCACTATAGGTCGCTTTGCATAAATCAAGAAGGCCATTAAAAATAGTTTCAGGAGGAGAGCAATTTGTTATGAAATGAAGGTCAATCTCATTAGATCACCGTAGCAGCTATCCTAATAACATCCTGGCAGAAACGAGGTATCTCATTACAGAAGTTGTATTTTGTTTGAAATATTACATTGTCATAAAGTGAGCACTAAAACACACATAATATTGGGTGACATAAATTATTGCCCTGAAAAACTGGCCTACACAGAGGTGCTAAGTCAATAATGAGGGTACTACACTAAGCTTAACTTTTTGGTTTTTCCTAGCTGGATTCACCTACTCGATACCAGTTTGTTTTGTTCCTACTTCTGGATACTGAGCCACACTTGGCTTGCTAGAATTATACAGAGGGACGATTTCAGACTGCAACTCAGCAACCTATAACTGGTAAGGAAGATGTTTAATTTTCCTTGGAACAGTTGAGGAGGGACGACTAAGCACCCGTCAGCTGGGAAACATCAAAATTTAGATGGGAAAAGGGCCATTTACAGAGTACTGAAGTGAACACTGCTTTTATAAATACAAAAGAAGGAGTTACTTTCCCTTTAATTATCCACACTCGTGGAAAGTACCAAGTGTGGTTTTACAGATAACTCTACTGGAAACACAGTTGAATAGGGATGTGTTTAAACACTGCTCTGGAGCTATGTCATGGCACTTAACACCTGGCAGGATTATGCTGAGCATCTACTCCAAGCTAGTCGATGACAACCATAAAGGTATCACCTTGATCACTCCAAATAGGATAGGCAGAATATTCAGGGGAGGGTGCTCAACAGGTACAGGAGTCCTGCTTTCCAGAAACTCCAGACCTCTTAGGTATCAACTAAAGACTCAAAACATACCTGTGAGGTACACCAACAGCCTTGAGAAATTGTGCAGAAATCAGAAAATGAGGTTACATGAATTTCCCAGTACCAAGAAGTGAATCCAGGCAACGTTCTCCATGCATTGAGTATGTCCTTTAAATGCAATACCCTCTTTCCTCTCAGTATAATAGGATTAACCATTAGTAAACTGCAAAGATTGTTGTTAAATGGTGTGTGCACAAACACAGATGCTAAATCTTAGAGCAGCCCACAATGGCTACAGATGGCACCAAGAGAACAGTTTGGTAATGCTGTTTTGCAGCAGTAAAGGCAGCCCTGCAAACTACTTTGTGTCTAGAGCTTGGTGGTTTTAGGGGGTTTGGGTTT
>JANHGB010016967.1:0-14109 GCA_026283785.1 Coracopsis vasa
ATGGGCCCCTCCTTCAGCTTCTGAACCTGCTGACCTATTAGAGCAGAGCCAGGCAGAGCAGTACATACCACAGAGAGAGATGCTGCATTCATACAGTTTCCTGAAAACCACTGCTGGACAAGGGAGAGGGATCTATATTACTGCCATCACTGATGGTGCTATACTGCGAACTAGATGTTGACATCATTCAGTCATGAGTCTTCAGGGAAAAACAAAATGCAAACCACATTCATGTTTCTGTCACAGCATTTGAAAAGCTGGCCAGTTGGAGGTTTGCAAAGGCCAGCTTACCCCGGCCCTATTGCCTATGTTTCTGATTTCCTCCTTCTGTATTTTCCCTATTAAGTACATTGCACCCACTTCTTTAGCAAAGCATAGAACCTTGATTAATCCTTGATTGTTTGCTGAATGACATGGGGAAGGGAAAGGTGGGAAAAGCACGGCTTCTCTTTTATCAAGGTAACGCAAGATACTTGAGAAAAACAGGATTTTGGGCAGGTAAGTATCATCAAAGCCAAGTGGAAACAGGATATTGGCTCAGTTCTGACTGGTATCTGCTCAGCTGGGATGAAGGACAGCATTATGGCAAGGGACAGAGGGACCACAATTATTCCAGGGCAGGAAACACAGGACACAAGGAACTGAAATGAGGTTATTGAGACAGTAAGTGAGACATCAGAAACCAACAAAGAAACAAGTAAGTTCCACTACTGAAAATAACACCTGCTCCCCTTTCTTATTCCATTAAAACAGATGGCCATGTAACTATGTGTTTATACTACCCACAGCAAGTTAAGAAAGAGTGTGAACAATAAAACTAGGAAGGAAGGTGTTGACTTTGGAGCAGTCTGTAGGTTCTGCTGGAGATGGTTACACATCCTTGGATTCACCTCTAGCACTCTAACCCTCTGCCAGTGTGCCAGGAGAAACACAGAATTCCTCTGGAGGAAAGTAAGACCGAAGCTTTGTACTTCTGTGCTCCAGTGGAAGATTTTGGAAATTACCACCATCCTGTTGTGCCAACACTTTTCTTCACAACTCCCATGTGTCCTCTGTTCTGTGACATGTGAGCAACTTAAGCCCAGTGTGTCCTTTCTCTCTCCCACCACTTCTTTTGTTCTAGTTCCTGTATTTCCACGGTGTTCATACTTTAATACTTAGTATAGGGGAACCCCAACACTGTCTTTTAAATCATGCCCACCAGGAGGATATGGATGCCAAGTTATGCTGGCTCAAATCCAGCATAATTCCGACAACAGTCCATGGATCGATGCCATTTATAGGACGCTACTAGTTGGTCTTAATGCAAAGAAGGTAAGTAATAGTAATTTGAGCAACGAATACGGTTTGAACAGCTCATGCTTCTTCTTGTGCTGGCTTGAAACATGACTCAGATTCCTGCTGAGCTGCTGCCACCACAGAGCTGTGGAACAGCAGCTACAACAGAGGGGAGCGATGCCTCATTGCAGCTCCACCTCACTGCCCTGGGCAAAAGGCACGTTTCCATTCTCTGACCTCCACGCAGTGGCAGCAACCCTGGGCCTGTCTGCAAGGCACAGTGAGTGGCAAGTGCTGCAGGGGGGGCAGAAGAAATGCACCCGCCTGAGGAAAAAAAGGGAGATAAATTGCTGGTGGGTCTGAAAAAGGAAGATGAGTAGGAGGAGAGAGACCCTGGGGTTCCAATTGCTAGACTAACTCCTACAGTGAGAACATTAGCTTCTGTTCCCATAGAAAGTGTGGCGCAGTGAGGACAGAGTAACTTGTGGATGATAACTCACATCTAGGTTAAGTTAATCCAGAAGGTGGTTATGAAAATGTAAGTTAATCAGGCAGTTCCAGTAATCAGATGGACAAACATCTTTACCATGTCCTAGTATGTCTTAAGGAGAGGCCCAAGAACTGTTCAGCCAAGCAGAGCTGCAAGTCTGAAGTATAGCTCAGACAGATGTTACAGGAGGCTGCAGAAACTCAAGTGTCATTTTTACCTACACCTATAAATTTCTCATAGTTCCAGGTCCCCCTTCCCTGAATTCTTTCTAAGAAGATATGTACAAGTCTGGGGGAAAAAAAAAATAAAAAAATTAAATACTAACACTTTTAGCACTTTCGCTACCAATCAGATGTGAAACCCTGCCTTCCAATTGGGAGTGGGTTTGGGTTTTTGTTGTTCTGTTTTGGGTTTTTTTTAGTGGTTTTTTACACCTTACAGCAGTTAGGGAGGTACATAAGGGGTCATGATGCTTCTTTCAGCATTAATTTGCTACAGGGTAAGTCCAGTGAAGGTGAAAAGCTGTGTGTCACTGTGGGTCCAGATGACGGTAAATGCATTCGGCGTTGGTTGCTGTTAAAGTGAATGTTACAACAACTGAAATAATATAAGCAATTCACTCATCCACTCACTCCTCCAACTGCAAGCAGTTTATACAGTAAGAACAACTTAAGAAAAAAAAGACAAAAATCTACCAACTAGGCTGAGCTGCCATCCTCTCCATGTAATCCTTGGCCATGTTGATGGCCTCGATGTTTTCAGGGTAGAGTATGCAGAACATCGCCAGGGCCCCGAGGTTGTTGCCATAAATCTCATTCCACCGAGCACTGAACTCCTTCGGGTCCCAGGGAGGAAGGTACTCCAGGGGATTTGACAGCATCATTTGTACTGCTTCAATCAGACGAGCCGCAATGTGCCTGTGTGTGGTGGTGGCCTGCAGACGCAGAGTCCCCATGTCCCCTTTGGAGAAGTAGAGCATGGGGTAGCTGTCATAGTTGGCATTGACAAAAGGAACCATCGCGTCCGGGTTCTCTCTGGCGCCGCAGGCAAAGGCGAAGCAAACCGCGTGTATGAAAAACACACTTGGGGCTCCCCGTGTGTGAGTCCTCATTGTGGCATCAGATCTCCAAGTCTCAATGGCAGCCAAACCATCTTTGAAATATCCTATGGCAGATAGACACGAAAGAGAAAGTTAGAAAATGAATCCATGAGACATTGTAATTCAGCATGCTCTCTAGGAAAGACAATTTCATCTAGACTTAAAGAACCCCATGTATTATCCCAGGTGGCTTTCAAGTAACTTCTATATGAATACTTCAGACAAAATACCTACCAAGCAATTCATCCTAAAGTAAAACCCGTACACCTTGAAGAAAGCCCCTCCTTCCCAAATCCTTCCCTCTAGTAGCTGGTAGGAGGCAAAGGAACACACTGACAGCTCTTGTACTTCAGATTTCAAATAATTGCAATGGTGCCTAATATGAAGCAGTGATGACTGTACTGGCAAGCACAGAAGGGCGGGAGGGGAGAAGGAAGGGGTGAGCCAAGGAGCTTGTGCTGGCAGCAGTCAAGCCTGCGTGCTGTCTTGGCTGATGTTAGCAGCTGGAGAGGGAAGGATGAGGAATGCTGGAGGTTTGCGCTGGGGTCATTTTATACTGTGCTTGAGGCCTCCGGTTCTGACACGTCCTCAGTTTTGGTTGGGTGGTGTTTTTTTTGTTTTGGGTTTTGGTTTTTTTTCCCCTTTTTTTAATCAGAAAGAGAAAGTGGCAGAGCCTTACAGTAACAGCTGAAATGCCTTGCCTTCGGAGCATTTTGGGGGTTTGAATTATTATTATCATCATCATCGTTACCATTCTTTTTCTAAGGGGCTCTCCACTTTGCATGTGGAGATTTACTGCCAGCTACCAAGAAGGCAGAATGTTGAACGGAAGTGCACATTCTCCTACATACATGACTTCTCAAAACATGCTTAAATGGCAAATCTACGCAGAGGTTAAATGCAACTATTTAAACATAGTAAGTTACTTCATAAAAATTACCAATTATCTAGCCTGAAGTCTCAGATAAAACATGGCCATGATCCCCCTGAGGAAAGCCAGCAAATTCCTAGAATTCTTCCGAGGGGAAAGGTTACAGAAACCAGACTCAAGAGACACAGTTTTATGTAAATAATGAACAGTAGTTTTCAATTATTAAAAGGAGAAATAGACAGAAGGAAAGAAAACCTAAAAAGAAACATGAAGTGTTTTTTTCCATGGAAAACCTGTTTCATAGGATTCAGTCATAAAACTCTTAAGAAGCTGAAGTACAAAGCAATCTTTTATTTCTCCCCACAGCTCCCTACCTATAGATGCCAACATTTTCCAACCAAAACTTAGGCTGTTAAAACCTTATTTAGAGACCCACATCCTGATTAAACAATGTCATTAACATGTGCATACACAATAAGACAACCTTGATAGACTAGATCCCTCCATGACTACTGAGTACACAGACCCTCCAGGTGCTTGTGTTCAGCTCCTAAAATGAATTTGGGAGCAAGCATCTTTGGCCAAAAAGTACATCTTTTCCTGGGCATTCCTGCTCAAAGTAAAAATAATATTGCACCCTGTAACTGCTTACATTTATAGATCACAGTAAGTAGCATAATTGCTTTAACAGAGAGTGATGGAAGACGATATTTTCATAGCATTTTAATGCATTTTGCAAGTAAGTTTTGCCCTTTTTTGGATGTAAACCAATCATTACAGGACTCATTATGCGGATCAAAAGATGGTTTATTTGGTAATGCTTTCACAATATCTACATAGTTTCTCACCACATACACACATACAAAGAAGCATGCACTGAAGTTTATCCAAACATACTCAAGTCTACTTGTATTCTCATCTATAAATAAGGAGACCATGCAACACCATATTTTGAAAGGAAGGAGGTAAAAACTAGCCAAACCAGTACATTATGTTTGCAAATCAATGTCATTTTTTAAGCTGTTGAAAAAAAACCCTGTTTTTTCATAATTAAAAAACTCAAAAACACCATAATTTTTTTTTAAGTCTCTATGATCCTTCAGAACTGGGGGCAGAGAAAAGAGCCTAAACAAAGCCAAAAACCTGAAAGAAGGCAAAAAATGTCTGTAACTGTTTTCTGTGATGACTATATACTGAAAGAAGTTCCTTGGCTTCCACAATCAGAAAAAAATCCCAGCTAGCAGTAAGGACTTAAGGCATTCTTTCCCTTGGTTTGATTTCTGTAAATATTTCTCCACATCAATGAAAATTAAACACATATATAATTTTGGGGATGGTTTTAAGAGTTACCTAAATTAGGGTCTTTCTGACCAGAGCTTAGGGAATATACAGCAAGGTTTCCCAAAACTCCTTCTTTGTCAACCTGGACACACATTTCCCAGCATTTCACCATCACCAAACACCTCCAGTCTTGTCTAAAACCCTAGTCCATACTTCAAGAATTCAATAACCCCCCTCATTTTCTCCCTTCATGTATGTGTGCACTTAATAGAGATGGTAAACCTTTTTTTTACCTTGGATGTAAGCAACTAAGCAACTAGCTAACCTAAGCATCTAACCACCCTAAGTAACTACCATACCACACTGTTTAGACTAACAGCAACATAACTGGAAAACTGACCTATAGTATATTCATAGGCAGCATATTCAGAGTCAAGATCTGGAAGGAAGTCAACAGGCAGTGCCAAAAGCAGGCCTACAAAGTCATTCTTATTTATTCTTGGTTTAATTACACTGATGCCCTTCCTATGATGTGAAGACAACAACCCGTGATTCAGTAGGGCCAGCAAACCCTGTCCCGTAACTTTGCAGAGCTCAGGCTGGTGTGAATGGGAGGAGGCAGCTACAAAAGAGTCCACTTTCCTTTCCATCCAAACCTCTGTGGAGGCACCAGACACAAGTATGTGGAGAGAATTGCCCACGTGAGGTCCCAGGATGTATGACTACTCAGGAGACACTGCAGGCAAACTCCCGGCATCTCTGCTGTGGAGATGCTGGCTTTCCTCTGCCTCCTCCCACCCCCAAAACTACCTGGCTGCCTTCAGAGAAGGTGGGAGAAGCCCTGACACTCAGCTAAAGTATAACCAACCTCTATGCCTGTAATAATAGAATACATAAATAAATAACAGTTTTAAACTCAAAGTTACCATTTAAAGTCTTATCTCCACATATTTAACAACTTTTGGGTGGCTCCTGTTTTCCACAAAGGTGACAGTTCTCCTTATTGCTACCTGAATTACCTCCACAAGTACTGGCTAAGAGTTGTGCTCAAATATTTGACACAAAATCTGTTCCACCATACTGACAAAAAGCAAGTCTCCAGGTTCGGCCTGCAAACTTTTACCTTAGACAATGACCTCTGAATCAGCACGGGCTTTACTTTCATATTTTTTTGCACCACTTCTTGATAAACTATTCAAAGTGAAATCAAACCTTTCCTACTCAGTTTTTTGTAATGCTTGTAATTGTAATACTCAATTTAATGCTGAACAACTTTGTCACTACACTTTGTCACAAATTACATTATAAGACCACCTTGTTCGGACAGTCAAAAATACTAGCACTAAAAGCAATTGATAATAAACCAAGCAATTTGAAATAAACCAAGCAATTTTAGCACCCAATGTTAAAACACGTAAGAAAGTCTTAGATAATTTAACAAGAAATAATCAACCTCCAGCAACAGCTGCTGCCACACCATTACTGTGAAACTAACAGGTCACGTTGGAATGAGAGGTGTGTGGTATCTTGTCCCATTAAATGGAGATGAGTGTGCAACTTTTTGTACCAATGCTGACAGCTGCCACAACATAACTGCTTGCCACGAGGAGTGCTAGGTTAGATCACAGCAGAGAAAAGTAAAATTCTGTAGGAACTTTCTTTTGGCACTTTGTCCAAATACCTCAAATAATTAGCGAAACTTGTCACACACGTTGCAACTGACTTTGTGGCTGATTCGAGGAGCAGCATCTACAAAACTAAATTAATCAGTTGGAAATTGTAGTGGTTTAAAATCATGACACAACAACTGAACAGCTACTTTGTCCAACAATTTCACCACTGATCTAAGTATTTTGAAAACATATTTAAAAATGGGAAAGAAGCTAAGTCCTCTAACTGAATCCAATGATATTTAAGTACTAAAAAATGCGGAGTAAGTCTATGAAAACTGAGAGGTGAAAGGGTCAATAGAGACTAATTCCCATATATATTGCCATTTGGTTCCTACTGACTCACAGAAACAGATCCGATACAGCAGAATGAGGTGGCAGATGAAGTGGGACCAAGGAAACTATAAACTTATCTTTGTACTGTAACAATCACAATAAATCTACTGACCTAAGTTCTAAGCTGTATAGTTCCCACATCAGTAAACAGTACTGCTGAGTCCTCCTCAAAGCTGCAGGGCCAGACACCAGTGCACAAAACTCCTACACCCCAAGATAAGAACAGCTGGGAGTCCTTACTCCACCTGTCCTTTGGTCAGTGAGATAAAATCAATGACCACCTGTCTCTCCAACAAAAATGCTGGAAAGGTGTAAAAATCACTGCTTACAACTTGAAAAATACCTATTACGACATTAACCACCAGGCAACATTACTTCATTGCTTCCTCTGTTTTTTTCAATATGAGAAATATGCTACATCACAATTACATAATGTCGAAGGTATTTAAAAGCTTAGATACTGAAATCCCAAATATAATTCAGAATCAAATCTACAACAAAATACAGCTCAGGTACCCAGGTGTCACCAATGCCCTTGTTCTGAAGTGACCTGAAATACTTTGAAAGAAGCTTTGCATCAACTTATATGTCTGAATAATGTGCTATGTGCTATGAGAATCATCAAGGCAACCAGAAACAACCAGTTCCTATAGGAATTATCAGCATATGACATCATGCCAGCAGTCAAGATATAAACTCACATCTGTCCTTTGATCTACACACAAAATTCAATGATCTATTTAGAGCAGTACACAGCTGTGTGAGACCATCATCCTGGGAGAATGGACAGTTGTACAATCTCCACCATTGTACAGATAGGACAATAAATACCAGGTATTTTGTAAGTTTACAGTAAGATGTGTATGGTATCTGCGATGCAAGTTTCATCTGTCATCTGTTTATTCCTTTCATTTAAAAGGTTATTTTACCACTGTATATATAAATTGTCAGGACATACAAAAGCACGCACTGAATGCTTAACTTTCTCTCTGCCTCAAGCAAAAACAAGATTTAAATTGTCTGCATGCCCAAACCATAATTTGGGAATTTGGAACTTTCTTCCATTTTATAATTTATCCTACTGTATAAATGCTTTCTCAATTATTTTTTTGGTTGCATAAACATTACTACTTCTAACCCTTACTGGGATCTTTTATTATGTACTTCACTGTATAAGAATGAGTAAGAAAGTCATTTTGATATCCAGAATCCTGAAGGCAATCATCCCCAACCAGTACAGACATGCCTGTTAAGGCATCCACATTCAGTGAATGAAAGCTCAGTCACTTTTACCATCAAAGGCATAAAACTATAAGCTACCACAGAAAGATTTTCCTTAGAGCACCAGCATTTTATCTTGAGCTGAATTGAGAATTTTCATATAGGCCAAAAGGATATGTTGACTACTTTTATCCACTCCAGTAATGTCCCAGAAGTCAACCAAACTACTCATCCATCTACTACACTGGACAGGTTTGGGGCCTAGGACTATGACAGTAACAGATACTGCAGAAACACAGAACAAGAGCACCTGTAATAATCTGGGTAGCGAAACACTGTTCTTCTGGCAACTGTTAAGAAGCAATGCATCTGCCCATGCACGTAGACCCATTCAGGGGGTCTGTAAGGCTGTGAACCCTTTCACGTGAGGTATCAGAAGCCATCCTTAGGGGTTCCTTTGCCTACAAAGCAGAAGTGCAACTGTACCTCACAAGAGGAAGTGAGCAGGGGAAGAAGGTTATCTGAGGTAGTCAAGAGCATGGTCTCTGCTTGGATCAAGTGGTACAACCACGGTGCACAGGAAGAGCTGGAAAACCTTCAGAGGGTGATGGCAATGCCCAGGAGGTGCAAGTACAGGACAGAAAATAAATCATCTGTGCAAACATGGAAAGCAAACTTTACTGCTGTCAAAACAGAATTCCTCCTTCTGCCTAACTCAGCCCACTCAGACTGCTGCATGCCATGTAGCTTCCCTCACTTTTTAGGAGGCCAATTACAGCATCAGAAAATGTGATACCAAGACTAGTGTTTCCATTTCTGACTTTTATTTCTATCCTCTTTTCCAACTAGCACTTCTTTGTTAGCCTTGACCTTTACTCTTCCAAATACTTGTAAATGTTTTAAGTTCCCTGGCTTGTTGCTGTCCTCAACTATGTATAATTAACAGTTTTAATCTTATTGTTTTAATTGTCCTTCATTCTACTGCTTCCAAGATTTTGGAAACAAATGAAGTGTTTCCACTGGAGTTTTACCAAATCAGTTCTTGCTCTCTGTATATATATGTATTTCTCTATAGACTTCAGCAGCTGAAGATATCAAATAAATATTTTTATCTGTAAAGCATTTCCACGGGATGTCATATTAATAGGCAGGAATTCTAGAACACATCACATTCTTCAGTCGCTATGGGATCAAAACTCACTTTAACACTTAACGTGTTTCCATATCCTGTTTATGACTTGGTCTTGCATACAAAACTATATTGATTTTTTTTTTGTTAACTATTTATTCTTGTGCTAGGTTTTGGCAGGGGTAGAGTTAATTTTCTTCATAGTAGCTAATACAGGGCTGTGTTTTGGATCTGTGCTGGAAACTGTGTTGATAACACAGGGATGTTTTTGTTACTGTTGAGCAGTGCTTAGGCAGAGTCAAGGCCTTTTCTGCCTCTCACCCCATCCCACCAGTGAGTAGGCTGGGGGTGCACAAGGAGTTGGAAGGGGACACAGCCAGGACAGCTGACCTCAACAGACCATAGAGATATCCCATACCATATGGTGTCATGCTCAGCATATAAAGCCAGAGGAAAAAGAAGGAACAGGGGACATCTGAAGTTCTGATATTTGTCTTCCCAAGTAACCGCTACACGTGATGGAGCCCTGCTCTCCTGGAGATGGCTGCGAACCTGTCTGTCCACAGGAAGGAGTGAATGAATTTCTTGTTTTGTTTTGCTCACATGTGCAGCTTTTGCTTTACCTATTAAACTGTCTTTATCTCTGCCTATGTATTCTCTCACTCTACTGATTGTTCGCTACAGGATAAATGCCTCTGTTTGTAGGCATACATTGCACCCACAGAGATAGTTACATCTCTCTGCAGATCAATACACTGTTCATTATTATTGGTACAATTCTGTTATGTTTCCTGCTTTCATCTGTTAATCTCATTATCTGCAGTTTCTATGTATATCCAGATATAGCATATAGTTCCTTTCTCTCCCCATAGATATAATACACATTACCCAGATGCAGCTGATTTTTTCAAGGTACAAACTTGGAAACATGGTAAAATGTACTGGTCTGTAGTTCCTTTGGCTGCTGTCCTCAATGCTGCTCTTAACAAAAAGTGACAATTACATTTTCATGGACAGAATCCTCAACTGCAGATGGAGTTAAAAGGCTACATTACTCCTGCAAAATTTAGCTACCCATAGCCGGTGTGATCAATTTGTGCGAGCAGGCATCAACAAAGCCATTAAATTGCAGGTGAATTCTGAATTTTATAATTGTAGAATCTCATTTCCGACCTGGAGTTGCACAGGCATGGCGCTGGCAGCAGCACTGAAACCTGACAGATCGTTTTGGCAGAAAGCGTGATGCACCATGGCTCCAAGGATCTGATTAAAAGGCTTTAGAATCATGCAACAGCCACCAAAATACTTTCAAACAACTTTTGAAAACACTTTAACAACACTGGGCAGCCGTTTGATTAGAAGATTTAAGAGGGCATATGGATTTCATACAAAATATTCTGCAGTTTTAGTATTTCTAATAAAAATAAGATTAAAACCAACCAACCAAACAAGAACATAAACCAGGACAACCATGGTGAAAGAACTCTTATGTTAAAACTATGTTTATCTGGTATGAGATACAACACTTGCCTGACCACGGTCCCTACAATCCGTTTCCTGCTCTAAACAACACTATTGCTGAATCCTACTGTATACTCTGTGAGTCTAAGAAAAGGGAAAAACAGAAAGAAAGGCCAAACAAAGGTAATTTCAGACCATGTACATAATGGCCGCATTGTGCCTGGGCTTTCACACCTGGCCCAGAGCAGATGAAAGCGTTATGTCAGCACCTGATGTGAGAAACTGTTTCCAGCGCTCCCTCCTTCATGTGATTCCCAAAATGACCAGACCCCATGGTCAGCTCTCCGTTACCAACCCTCACTCTTGCTAAACTTCTACTGCCAAAGCACTCATGAGAAAGGTACCAGGTGACACCAGCTGGATTTCCGTTTTCCTTGCAGCCTTTAATCCCCTTCTCTGCTCCCTTCCTGAGCAGATAAGTGAGCCCAGGCAAAGTGCAGTGCACAAGGGTTTGGGGTTTCTGCTAATGCAGCTCTGTCACACCTCACCATATCCCAGCTGGGCTAACAGACATCGGTACAAAGCTTACCCATCTAAACAGAAAAGTAGCTCAAAGGAATTGATTTGTGCCAAATATTGAGTCTATAATAATAGACTGCGGCTGTATGCGGCTACAGCGTTGAACACAGACTAGCACCATGGTTTATAACAGCTTTAGTGGACTACACTACTGTAACTAAGCTCTTTTACCTACCTCTGCTGAATGGAGACAGCAAAGAAGGTGTAAACAGCCAGGACAAACTCACTGCTGAGGTATCATATTTACCAGTTAAATACCACTTGCTAAGCAAGACCCACATTCTCTTTCACTCACCAGGCACTTGGATTACCAAGTCTCAACAGGGAAACAATGGTTACGGAAAGTTGTTTCTGTTTTTTTAATCACTTTAGGGGGGGAAAAAAAAAAATGGGAAAAAGGAAAAAGGGCAAAACACGCTTTAGTTCTTGCAAAATGTCCAGGAACAATAGCAGTAGTAACTAGATTTCTTTCTGCTCTTTTCTAGAGTATGTTGTGGGTGCCAGATGTGCAGGTTTCCACACACAAGCCTAAGAATGTGACTCAGTTTTTCAGCTAAATGCAATCATTTCTGAGAAAAGGGACAGTTCAGTTTTACAGATTTATTTACAGCCCCATTTAATCCTAGTTCTCACTGCTCAGACTGCTCTGTACTGATGGATGTGACCATTTCTCCACCAGCATACAAACTCACTATGTTAATTCTCAACCCAATAGCTTCCTGGTAATGGAATGACTTTCTGCTATCACTGATCTTTATCAAGACTTCACTTGAATTCAGTTTTGGAAAAGCCTATGTGCTTGCTGTGACTATACTTGAGGAAAAGAAATGGTACACAGACCTCATGAGCACAGAGTTTCTAAAGGTATGAACCTTTAGAGAGTACCTTTAAACTAGCTTTCATCTGCTCCTTTTTACTGATAACTGTATGCAAACTAAGAAAATCACACCCAACATTTAGCCAGGTAATTAAACACATTTTCCTCTCCACAGTGGTACAGACAGCTATTTAATCTCTAGTCAGAATAGCTAATATACACTGTAATAAAACCTGAGCTCTCTTAGGCAACCAAAATCTATCAACTTTTACCATAGGCAACCGATTTGTTCAGTTCATGTATTTCTTCCTTTGCAATCCATATTCTCTATGGCCAAAGAACAGGTTTTAGAAGAGATTGTATATGAATATGCAGTGGAAAACCAGCACCAAGTGCTTCTAAGGTCAGTCTCCATAGGCGAAGATACAGATATGTTAATAAACTAATCTCATCTCCTGTTCTTGTATTATATAACAGCAATCAGTTGTTTCTTTTTCAAGGCAATTCAGAATTATGCAAAGTAGCACAGTGCTTCAAACAAAACAAAAGCAAGCTCTTATTGTGGATAGCAAGAAAAGAAAGTGACATTTGCTTAAAGTACCAGCAGTTCCGTGCCAGTAAATTATTCTGTGTTTCATGTGTTTTGGTTTTGCATCCTACTGAAGTTTACAGTCAAGAAAACCCCAGTCCAGAACTGCTACTTTGTCGACTTTCACTAAAAACTTGGTTAATTTAGGTCACTGAAGAAACACACATAAGCAATGACCCACAGTAAAGGAACTCGTAGTTAAACTAGTACTTAGCGCTTCTGTAGAAAAATGCACCCAAGGATCTCCAAGTAGTTATGAAACAAATTAATTAATTAAACTTCTCAACACTCCAGTGAAGCAAGCAAGCACATTTATCTGTTTTATGAGGAAGGAAACAGAGCCATGGAGAGGTGGAGTGACTTGCTCAAGGCTACCCAGCAAGAGTCTTTCAGAGTAATAAACAGCATCTCAATTATTGATTCCCAGTGCTGCCCTTCAGCTGAATTGTTCATTTCATTTTGAAATGCTGAGTTATAACTGTTGGCATGATAAACATAATGTGGCAGTATTTAGCTGAGTTTTTCTTTGTTTATACTATATTAAAACTTTAGTGTTATTTAAATTGCAATTGATCTTCTTAGGGTGACCAAAAATCTCCAGCTAGTTGAGCAACATTTCCTGTATTTCATTCACAATTGTATTCATTTCTTATTTCTTCCTTATGTCCAAAACAAGAAGCCACTCCAGCTTGAAAATGTAGGGAAATACCATGGCTTTATATTGTTTCAAGAGGGAATGACAGAAAAGCAGAGAGAATGGCTACTTTCATTCATACCAAACCGAATTTTAGGAGTTGGCATGAGCTACACGGAGTGCTGATGCATCTCTTTCATGCAATACTAGCTAAAGGAACTGCAGCTTGCCGCCCTGGGGCTGGGGGGACCGAGCTTCGCGAGTTAACAGCTGTGGTCCCGGGACTTTACCAACAACAAAAAAAGTAGCAGGAAGTTGCATGGGGCAAAGCGCTCTTTTCCTGTCTCTCAGCTCGCCTAGGTGCAAGGCAACGATGCTACCGCTTACCTTTCACACACGCATGTTTGGGAGGCTTAACTCAGTAGCAAAAGGCTCGGTGGCTCTTGCGGTAACGGTGCTACGGAAGAGCAAAACGCTGTTACCCACGGCGCCCAGAGGTAAAGTTTTGAGCAGAAAAAGCCACGTCTCCCGCACGCACCCCCTAAAAGCTGTTGCTTTTCCAATTCTGCTACCAGTGCTCTCCTCATCGGGGCAAGCACCATTACTGTGGCTGTTTTGTTTCCCCACTAAAACTCTGTTGGAATGCAACTTCTC